>JAZHEH010003120.1:0-31034 GCA_036589455.1 Ateles fusciceps | reverse complement strand
GTATGCCTTTCTGTCTGTTAGGATCCATTTAAATTTTTTTTTCTTGCAATGCATTTTTAGCGGAATGGGCTAGGTGATTTTCCTAAAGTGAATATCTGAGAATCTTACATTCGGGTGATTTGTAAACTTCTCACCAGCCTGAAAGGTATTGCAAGACCTAGACCCTGCATTCCTCTCTTTTCTCTTGCAGTGTCTCCTCTCCGTTCCAATCATCCAAGCCTTCTCTGTGTCCCACTAATGGACCAGGCTCACACACACTTTACATTTTAGTTATTGTTTCAATAGATTTAGGGGTACAGGTGGTTTTTGGTTACATGGATGAACTGATTAGTGAAGAAGTCTGGACTTGTAGTGCACCCATCACCTGAACAGTGTACATTATACCCAAAAGATAATTCTTCAAATCTCATCCCCCCTTGCACCATTCCTCCTTTTGAATCTCCAGTGCCTATTACGCCACTCTGTATACCCCTATGTATCCATAGCTTAGCTCCAGCTTATAAATGAGAATATGCTGTATTTGGTTTTCTGTTCCTGAGTTACTTCACTTAGGATAATGGCCTCCATTTCCATCCAAGTTGTTGCAAAAGACTTTATTTTGTTCTTTTTTATGGATGAGTCACATTCCATAGTGTATATATATATATATCACATTTCTTTACTCATTGGTTGATGGACACTTAGGTTGATACCAATATGTTTGCAATTGTGAATTGTGCTGTGATAAAAATGTAAGTGCAGGTGTCTTTTTGACATAATGACTTATTTTTCTTTGTGTAGATACCCAGTAGTGGGATTGCTGGATGGGATGGTAGATTTACTTTTTCATCTTTGAGAAATCTGTTTTTCATACAGGTTGTACTAATTTACCTTCTCATCAATAGTATATAAATGTTCCTTTTTTTTTTTAAACCACATCTGTGTCAACATCAAATGTTTTTTGACTTTTTAATACTGACCATTCTGACTGGGGTAAGATGGTATCTCAGTGGAGTTTTAATTTGCATTTCCCTGATGGTTAGTGATGTTTAGCATTTTTTAATATGTTTGTCAGCCATTTGTATATCTTCTTTTGCAAAATGTCTGTTCGTGTTCTTTGCCCAATTTTTTAATTGCTTTTTTCTTCTTTTTTTTTTTTTTTACTGATTTGAGTTCCTTGTAGATTCTCTATATTAGTCCTTTGTCAGATGTATAATTTGTAAATATTTTTTCCCAAATGCATACAAATATTTTTAACCAGGAAGGTGAAAAATTTCTACAAAAGAACTCCAAAACACTGATGAAACAAATTGTAGATAATTCAAACAAATGGAAAAACATCTCATTCTCATGGATTAGAAGAATCAATATTGTAAAAATGAACATACTACTTAAAGCAATCTACAGATTAAATGCAATTTCTATCAAAATACTATTATTAGTTTTCACAGAATTAGAAAAACCACTTCTAAAGTTCATATGGAACCAAAAAGAGCCTGAATAGCCAAAGCAATTGTAAGCAAAAAGAACAAATCTGGAAGCATCACATTACCTGACTTCAATTTACAAGGCTGTAGAGGCTATAGTAACCCTAACAGCATGGTACTGGTATAAAGTAGACACATACACAAATTGAACAGAATAGAGAATCCAGAAATAAAGCCAATATCTAAAAGCAACTGATCTTCTCCAAAGTAGACCAAAACATACTGGGGAGAGGACGCCCAACTCAGTAAACAGTGCTGGTAAAATCAGACAGCCACATGCAGAAGAATGAAACTGGATCCCTATCACTCACTGTATACAGAAATTTACTCGAGATGGATTAAAGACAAATATATGGCCTGATCCCCATAAAATGCCCTCAAAATTCTAAAAGAAAACCTAGGAAAAACTCTTTGTGACATTGGCCTATGCAAATAATTTATGACTAAAACCGCAAAAGCAAATGCAAATAAATAAATAGGACCAAATTAATATTAAAAGCTCTTCACACCAAAGGAAATAATCATTGGATTATTATCAATGGATAATAAACAACTTACAGAATGGGAGAAAATATTCACACCCACTGTAGATGATTTGCACCTGCTGTTTCCTTTTTTGGGAATGTTTTTCCTTGTGATTTTCATATGGCTGCTGCTTACCATTCTCGACTCAGCCCAAATGACATCTTTAGAAAGACATTCTCAGCTGGGTGCTGTGGCTCACACCTGTAATCCCAGCACCTTGGGAGGCAGAGGTGGGTGAATCACGAGATCAGGAGTTTGAGACCAGCCTGGCCAATATGGTGAAACCCCATCTCTACTAAAAAAAAAAAAAAAAAATTAGTCCGGTGTGGTGGCTCGTGTCTGTAGTCCCAGCTACTCAGGAGGCTGAGGTGGGAGAATTGCTAGAACCTGGGAGGTGGAGGTTACAGTGAGCCAAGATTGTGCCACTGCCCTCCAGCCTAGGCCAGAGCAAGACTCCATCTCAAAAAAAAAAAAAAAAAAAGAAAAGAAAAAAGAAAGACATTCTCAGTCCACTTAATATAAAGTAGGTGTTGCCTGCAATTAATATGATACATTTTTTAAAAAATTATTTATCAGTAGCTGAAATTATCTGTTTATTTATTTATATATTTGTTTGTGGTCTGGGTTAGAAAACTTTTCTCTCTTGTCCTAGTTGGTAAGCCTTCAGTAAGTATTAATGAATGAGGAATAAGATAATTTTTAATATCAGAATTACGAGTTCAGTATGGAAGATTTGGGGGAAAGACATAAAGAAAAAGCAGGAAGTCTTTATCCTAGACATATACAGACCTTTTGGTTATTTTAACATTACGTTACTTTAGTAAAATATTTGTTTATATTTGTTTATTTTTTTGTTAAAAATTAAGCATTGATTAAAAACAAATCTCTATGATACTCCCTACCTATATGTGGCTGTGGCATATGACAAAATAGAAAATAACACATTTCTTTTTTTTTGTATTTAGGCTTAAATAATTTAAATGAGGCTAAATTAGATCAAAGCCATGAAAAGCCTATGGAAACATAGTGTATATATAATGCAGAGTTTGACCTTGCTGAAAAAGAGGTCTGGTCCTTTGCCCTCAGCTTCTGAGTGGTAATCTGTGTCTTACCTGATAGCAGTGTCTTTGGTTAGAATTGAGGCTAACCACATCTGGTAATCTTAGAGTAGAGGCTGACTAAGCCAAAAAGACCAATCATATGATTTAGGATGGTGGCTTTGGGTCATGCAATATCAGTCAGGTTGGAGGCTGAGATTAACTATGTGGGCCAATCAATCAGTCAGTCAAGAATACATGAGTAATCAAGCCCCATGAGAAACTGTGGACACTATAACTCAGGCAAGCTTCCCTTTATGGCAGTACTCCATCTATGTTGCCACACATCAATTCCAGGAGGGTAATGGGTCCTGGGTGCAACAGAGGCTTTACATTTGAATCCTCCCACTTTCTACCCTATGCAACTCTTCCTTTGCTTAATTTTTGATCTGTATCCTTCCCCCATAATAAACCGTAACCCAAAGCATAATAGCTTTCAATGGGTTCTGTGAGTCCTTTCAGTGAATGATTGTACTAGAGGGTGGTTTTGTGAATCCTCTAATCTTGCTGTTGGTGTCAAAAGCAAGAACAGTTTTGAGGACCGTGCTCTTAGACTTTGAGTTTGGCTAACTCTGGCTAGTATTCCATCAAGAGAAAGAAGATGTTGGTAGTCTTATAGATTTTAATATTTTAGACTTGAATTGCTTGAAGATAATACCTATCATAATATTTCATTTTATGGAAAAGCATGAAGGAGTTTATAACTTGCTTCATTTCACAAGACTGCTTTATTGGCTGGGTCAGAGTTACAAATCAGGTTTATCAATCTCATTATTTTGGGTCTCCCACTATATAATGTGTTATTTGACACAAGATTGACATAAAAAGTATCACATGAGCACATCTGATGTTTACTTTTAAGTATTATGATAAATATTAACTTATAAATTAGTAAGGTGTTAGTCTCATAGTATCATATATTCAAAGATTAACCTAGAATAAAACTTATAACTTAATTACAAGAAAAATATCCATGCCCCAAAATGTCCACTTTTTTTTTTTTTTTTTTTTGTTTTTTTTCTTTTTTTGTGTGTGAGACGAAGTCTCACTCTGTCACCCAGGCTGGAGTGCAGTGGCATGATCTTGGCTCACTGCAACCTCCATCTCCCAGGTTCAGGCAATTCTCCTGCCTCAGCCTCCTGAGTAGCTGGGATTACAGGTGTGCACCACCACGACTAGCTAATTTTTGTATTTTTAGTAGAAATGAGGTTTCAACATGTTGGTCAGGCTGGTCTCGAACTCCTGACCTTGTGATCCACCCAACTCGGCCTCCCAAAGTGCTGGGATTACAGGTGTGAGCCACCGCACCTGGCCACATGTCCACTTTTTAAAAAACTACAACAACTATTTTTAACCAGAAGGTGTTAATGTTGCTTTATGATTAACATTATGGTCTCTGGTTTAACAAGTTTACATATTAGGTTCTCTTTGGCAAACTCTAATGAGATACTAATGTGATGGGAAACTCATACAATTTTCAGAATTATACGCACTGATAATTGTGAAAAATAAACATTTCCAGTGAGGCTGACATGACAACTTTAGGGAAAAAACCAGGCACAACTCGGAAATGCTAAGACAACTAAGCAAGTAGAGGGCTACAGCAAGTAAATGTCTTTAAATGTTCCTCTGTATTATATGAGCGCTCTCTCAAATAATATATTTTTCATCAAAATAACCAACAGATTATTTAAAAAATGGTGTTCTAAAATGGAAACTTGTTCTTTATCAAAATAGTTTGGCAACATGACATGTCATTTCCATGTAATTAACTGAGATATTATTATTATTTAGTGACATCATAATGTGATATTATTAGGTAAAGGAGATATTTTCTTTACATTATAGTGATACAACACTGTACATTCGGAAACAACAAGAACTGATCAGATGGAGCACAAAGAGTGAGACAGTTATGTTTCTCCAGGCTTTTCTAGCAGAAAGTACAACGAATAGTCCATGTTTATCCCTTTGTAAATATCTTTCTACTTAACGTGGACACAGCACATGCTGTCTCTGTTCCATGAGGCCAGCACATGCTGAACATAAAGACAGTTTTTTTTTTCAGTTTTTCATTTTCTTAATTGAAAAAATTTATAGAGATGTAGTCTTGCTATGTTACCCAGGCTGGTCTCCAACTCCTGGCCTTCGGTAGTCCTCCCCTAAAGGCGATTTTTTGGAGAAAATGTTTTTAACTTGTCTATCATTATCATGAGGCATTTTTAGCACCTATTATATGTTTTACAAAAAATCTGTCATATAATAAAATACAGATATATTACCTTGTATTTACAGGCATTTGGGTTAAGGGGATACACTCAGTTGTGTTTACAGGCATTTGATTCAAGGGGATACACTCAGGTGCAACGAAATAAATTCAAATGGCATTTTTAGAACACCGTATGTTTGGCTAAGGTTTGCAGGAATCAATTTTGCAGAGATAGAGATAATGTAGGCGTTTGAGTGACAAGGGATTGACTATTTTAGTGTTCTGTAGACACATACCATTTGCATCTTTTCGTCTGTGAGGCAATGAATATATACAAGTGAGAACTTTATTTTTTATTTCTTAATTTCAACTTTTATTGTATATTCAGGGGAACATGAACAGGTGTGTTACATGGGTATCATAATGCTGAGATTTGAAGTACGATAGATCCCATCACCTAGGTAGTTGGCATTGTACCCAGTAGTAAGGTTTTTACTCCTCTCCCCCTTTAATCCCCCCACATGCCGAGTAGTCCCCAGTGTCTGTTGTTTCCATCTTTGTGTCCAGGACTACCCAATTTTTACCTAGCATTTATAAGTGAGGATGTGCTATAGTTGGTTTTCTGTCCCTGAGTTAATTTGAGAATGGCCGCCAGCTCCATCCAGGTTGCCACAAAGGACACAATTTTGTCCTTTTTAATGGCTGCATAGTATTCCATAGTGTATGTGCACCACACTTTCTTTCCCCCGTGCACCACACTTTCTTATCCAGTCCACCATGGATGGGCTCCTAGGTTTATTCCGTGTCTTTGCTATTGTGACTAGTGCTACAATTAACATAGATACAGTGCATGCATATTTTTGGCAGAATTATTTATTTTCTTTTGGATGTATACCAGTAATGGGATTGCTGAGTTGAGTGGTAATTTCATTTTAAGTTCTCTGAGACATCACCAAACTGCTTTCCACAGTGGCTGAACTCATTTACATTCCCACCAACAATGTACAAGTGTTCCCTTTTCTCTGCAGCCCTGCAAGCATTTCTTGTTTTTTGACTTTTTAATAGTAGCTCTTCTGTTTGTAACACAAAGAAATGATAAATTACACATCGTAAGCCTGTATAAAAATATCTCATGTACCTATATATATATAAACCAATATATACACCATATATATATATATATTCACTGTGTATTCATAAAATTAAAAATTTTAAAACAACAATAATAATAATAGCTATTTGAACTAGAGTGAGATTGTATGTCATTGCAGTTTTGATTTGTATTTTACAAATGAGTAATGAGTAGTGTGTAGACTAAATTATAAATGAGCTGAGGAACTAAATGGTGGTTGGCAGAAGTTGACAGGAACACAGATTAGAAGGTAATAAAGTACACGTCATTACTGAAATATTCCTCTAGTGCACAAAGAAGAATGAAGTTTAGAAATAATCACTTTTTCCAGATATTTTTAAAAATATGAATATTTCAAATATTTTAATTCTTTTATCGTTTTCCCCTTTACCATGTTCCCCACCTACCAAAGAACCACAGTATAATTGAAGTATTTTTTTGAAGAGAAATGTTGCTTTCAGTGGAGTTGAGACTATTTGACAAAGAATATTTAAGTTTTGTTTTATTGACAGCAATACAAACTCATGTAGTTAGGTTTAGAATCAAGGAGATGGTGACTGTGACATTGGTTCTACTTTGTCACAAGAATAGAACCTCTAAATATATTCATTTTAGTTTTCTTCTCTAATATTTTAAATGATGGCAAGAAAAAACATGAATTTTTAAATTAGCAGCAGTCATTAAATTTTAACTTTGAATCAGGAAGTTTTCTACTTAAGTAATATATATATATACTCATCAGTTTTCTTTTTTTATTACTTAATAATAAAATTATATTTACTTTATTCCCATGCACAGAATAAAATGAAAATGTTCTGAGTTTAGTTTTAAATTTTGTATAAATTCAGATATTGGTTTAAATTCATATAAAGTGTGAATCCATATAAATGGTACCTTTTTCTAAACAGTAAAGTATTGTAGCATAACTTTTAAGCCTTAGTATTTTAGTACTGTGCTGCTTGAAAAAAACTAATGGAATCATCTACCTTTTATCGGTATAAGAGGAAGAACGAACAACTCCGGGCAAACCTTTCAGAATCTCATTTTGCTGGATATTTCACATTTCAATACAAAATGCACAGCAATCAAACCTAAATATTCTCCTTTGTAAAAATGTATAATTACATCATATTATAATAATGAATAACTTAAGCCCTCCATTTATATTTGCAAAATGTAAGTTTTTGGGCTTGTAGTGGGCAGCCTCCAGAGCAAGAATTCATAGAACTAAGACACATTTTTGAAAATATTCATTAAAAATGTATTCTGAGTTACTCAAAACCATAAGGTAAATCCATACTTAGCAAAGAACAAGTGTAAATACTTGGTGGCTGCTATGCTGAGAGTTTAAGGCAATTCTGTCATTAGGATTGAGTATGTTTTCTTAACCCAATCCACAAATCTAAACCAAATAACTATCCTCAAAGCATTATAAATTATAAAATATTGCCATGTTAATTGCTCTTTTCAGAAAATAACAATGAAATCATAGTATTAAAAATACATACATTACTGGTGTGTTGTTTTCTCTTCTCCACTGCATGTATAATATATACAGCTCAACTTTTACCAAGCTATATATACCCAGTCTATTCCTACATCTTGTTCTTGACTGTGTCAATGATGAAATCTTGTCACTTGTACGTCTTTTATTTTTTGCAATTTATAATTTATATTCCTGGGATAATGTGATTTACTTAAGGAAACTTACCTAGTTAGTTTATCCTCTCTTTTCCCAAGTAAAAAGGCAAATGTTCATAGTCTCTTGTAAAATAGTGTAGGCCAATACAAATTTATGATCTTTTCTCAAAAAGCAAAGGATTAAGCCACACAACTTTGGAAATCTTTATAAAATGAACTTTCCTTTTAGTCTGTATTATCAAGGTCTATTTTAATGACAAATATAATGTTTTTCCCTTCAGTTAGTAATGTTCGTATCATTCTCTAAACTCACATGTTAACCAAATTGCTCTACAGAGTAGTTCACACCATGGACATTGTGATATGTGATTCTGATTTACTTTTTAAGTGTACATGTTGGTTTTGAAGCATATCTTTTGTCAAAATGTAGTGATCACATACATATCCACTACTCTAGAACCCTTCAAAATTCTGTCCCTTTTTAGTGACATATTGATAAGGTTTGTTTTTCTTTCTGCCTTTCAATTGTTCAATTGTGCAATTTCAAGTTGTTCAGTTTCTAGATCACAAGTATTAAGTTGCAATATTCAAAAGTACCTTGTGTAAACAAATATTTCCTATTTTTCAAACAAAATTTTTTATTTAACAGTATTTTTTTCTGCTCACTTTTCTTTTCATTTTTTGAAATAACTTAGCTATAGTTTTTCTCATAAGGTTCTAGATAAATGATTTCACCTAATCTGGTCAGGAACTTGTGCTAGTACTTGAGAAATATCTCTCTCAAAGAAATCAAAGCCTCATTGGAAACCTGATGAGGGAGGATTTTTTTTTCTTGCCCACAGTAGAATCCCATTATGAAGCATGTGTCTTGGAACATACCAGTAGTTATGTAAATATTTAATGATAAATGAATGTTATCCTAGAAGGATGAAGTAATAATGTTCTTCTTAGCCTATTTCTTCACTAATAGTACTTAAGGCAGTAATGTAAGTTTTAAGAGATGATAGTTTTCTGCTTTTAACTATGGTGGAATTGATTGGCAGAGAAAATTAAATTAAAAAGCCAGACAAAACAAATATCCATTTGATGGCACTGGGGAGACAACAAGGAAGCCATGACCCCTCCTCCCTGAGACATGCTGAACACTAATTTTTGTCTCTTGAATGCCAGAAGATTGTTTAAATTGAGTTTTGCTTTCAGTGACCATCTATTTTATATCTCAGGTGCTATCCCTGAGCAAATTAATACTTCAGTAAATGTTTTAAGGTGAAAACTGGAAAACAGTATTATTATTATTATTTTTTGTGCACCTGTTTCTATTTGGGATCATGGTCCCACAGTTTTTGGTTGATTTGCACTCCCTGTTGTATCGTTGTCTTCTCTTTCATTAATGGGCATTCTCATCTTTATTATTTGCCCCTTTCTAAGTAATGAAGGGGTTCGTTTGTTGCCCCTGCTTCTTAGTTCTTAGGAATATTTACATCAGTGATTATCAGGCTTCATCTATGTTTATATTTGATTCAAATGTCACTTCCAGCAATATCTGTTTTTATTTCTTTCCTCTACTTTCATTTTCATTGGCAAATTTTTCCCTTACATTCCCTATTTTTATGAAACGGGGAGACAAGGAATCAATGCAACTATACACTATGATTTATGTGCTTGAACTGAATAACTATGCCTAGTTATCAATAATTGACAGAATTTGAAAGAAGTGATGTGTGTGTGTGTCACTGATGATGATGTTTGTCTTTTATTTACATAGTGATTTGTGTACTGAAGCACTAGTAAAGAAGTTTGTACTTTATACAACTACTCACAGTTGATATACAATGTGAACTGCAATTTGAACCCTGCTTTTGGGGGTGACTGGTGTTATTTAACCCATGTAACTAAAATTTTTGCATATTAGAACCATGTAAAAAGAGGACTAAATATACACTATATATATTCAATTGTATTCATTATCAGGAATATATAAATTGAAGCTACAATGACATACCACTACGCACTTAAAGGAATGGCTTTGGTAGACAGAATTCTAAGACGACATGTGACTCCAGCCCTTAATTCTCTTTACTGGGAAGATGATAGGGCATCATTACTGTGATTATTAGTTGGCAAAAGGGATTTTGCGGATGTTATTAAGGCTACTAATAAGTTGACTTTGAGTTAATTGAAAAGAAGATAATCTGGGTAGTCTTACCCTAATCACATGAGCTCTTTAAAGGCAGAGAGAATTTTTTTTCCTTTGTTGGTAACAGAAGAAATCATAGATATTTACTGCGTGAGAGGGCTTGAAAGTGAAGGATGTTCCCCATTGCTGAGATGGATGGGCCATAGGCCACGAACCTGTTTTTAGCCCTAGAAGCTCAGAGTGGTCTGTAGACACAACAGTTAGTGAGGTAAAAAAAGATTTGAATCCTGGTACTGAAAGGAATTAAATTATGTTAACGTGAATAAGTCTGGAAGTGGATTCTTCACACAGAGACTTTAGATAAGAGCCCAGCCTGCCTGACATCTTGATTTTGGCCTTATAAGACCCTAATCAGGGAACCCAGTTGAGCCCATCTGGACTTCTGATATCTAGAACTGTGAAATAATAAATGGACGTTGTTTTAAGCAGCTAAGTTTGTGTTAATTTGTTATGCTGCAATAGAAAATTAATACAATATTAAAATTTTAATAAGAAAAAACTGACAAAACCAAGTGTTGGTTTGGATGGGGGAACAACTGAAACTCTTTCTCTATTGTTGGTAATGCAAATTACTACAGCCACTTCTGAATCATATTTAGCAGTAGCTACTGAAGCAGAATGTAAAACATGACTATATCTTAGAAACGATTACAGCGTCTTGATTTTTTTCCAATATAAATATATTTGTGCAGTCTTTTAAAAAGTACAAGAATGTTCATAGAAAATTGAAATAGTTCCAAAATGAAAATAACCCATGTTCATTATTAATGAAATGTATAAATAAATTGTGGTATATTTATCCAGTGGAAAGCCACACAGCTATGAGAATGAACAAGCTACTGCTGGACACAGATGAAACTTACACATTAAATATAATGAATTACACATAAAAGAATATGTTAGGCTGAGTGTGGTGGCTCATTCCTGTAATCCCAGCACTTTGGGAGGCCGAGGTGGGCAGATCATGAGATTAAGAGATGGAGACCATCCTGCCAACATGGTGAAACTTCATCTCTACTAAAAATACAAAAATTAGTTTGGTGTGGTTGCATGCACTTGTAGTCCCAGCTACTTGGGAGACTGAGGCAGAAGAATCACTTGAACCCAGGAGGTGGAGGTTGCAGTGAGCCAAGATCACTCACCACTGCACTCCAGCCTGGGCAAGAGAGCAAGACTCCATTTCAGAAAAAAAAGAAAAAAAAAGAATATGCTCACAAAAGAATATGATCCCATTTGTATAAAAGTCAGAAACAAACAATACTTATTTATGGTTATATAAGTGATGATAATGGTTAAGTTCAGAGGCTACAGTAGTGTTTGAGAAGGGGTGCCACAGGAGGACTCAGGGTGCTGGTGATGCACTGTTTATTGATCTCGAAGCTGACTTAGCAGGTGCACTCATGTTGCAAAGATCCATTTAACTGTATGTGTATAACTTGTGCATTTTTCATTCTTTGATGGAAAGCTTTTTTAGAAAAGGACTATAAACTGTTGGCAATACCTTTTCCACCCTGGGCTTTAAACAAGAAAAATTGTCCAAGGTCATATATCTCATGAGTGAAGAGACTTAAAGCAGAAAATATTTAAGGATAATTTAATAATTAATGTTTTAGTAGAATTAGACCTTTTATTAGACTAAATATCAAAAAGGGAAAAAGGAGAAGTGAGAATAGTTCATAAATAATTTTGACATTTACAATTCTTTGTTTTCCTTGAACAAACAGTTTGCCGGGGAGGATTCACATCACTGTGTTATCTTATGTGCTGCTGAGGTTCTTACTCCTATGGAACCAGCAATAGAAATGAAGAAAGAGAAGAACCAAAATTTCCTGAGCCCTCCAAACAGAGTTGTTCATTTAATTTTTCAAGGCCTTATAAAACCAATCAGATAGTTGATCAGAAAATGTGGTTTACCATAAATGTGTTAGTATAAAGAAATAAGAAATACATTTTGTACATTTAAAAAAATCTATTCCATATTGTCTCAGTGAATAACTTCTGTGTCTCCTAACATCATGTGTTTGAACCATGTGTCGTTCAAGTTTCATTTTGTTACCTGATCTTAAGGACATGGGCAAGTAGGCTGATTTCATCTACTTCCCTACTCTGTGATTGTGTTTACGCTGCTCTTGGATTGCTTACTATAAGGCTGTAGTCTTTAATGATGTAAAATAAAATCAGTTTTTAATATAAAGTTTTTAGTTTAAAGTTGGTTTGCATTTTATAAGAAATATGTTATTTTAAAATTTTTATTAAATTATAGGAAATTTAAGCTTTATACTATTTAGTGTTTCCATATTTTTCCATTTAAACAGTTTAAGCTTTAATTTAATTTTAAATTTGATCTTCTATTACATAAATGATAAACCTGCACTCTTTAATGACCAAAAAGACTTAAGTTCATGATTTTAAATGTAAGCTTACATGGACGGTAAATATTAAATAAATGGGGATTTTTTTTTCTCCTTATACATTAAATACATGAAAAGGTAAAACCTGCTGAGTACTTTTCAGTGAGAAATAGTATCATGCCTCCTTTAAGGTTTGAGGCAGGCGATTAGGTGATGTAAGGTGCTGACCAGGATTTTAGGCTGAACACCCCAGGAGTAAGGTGGAAGGTATCTTAATATACCTCCTATTTTTCTCCATTGGATTGCACTGTGTTACAGTTATTTGCTTTTTGTATGTCTTCCTTCTGGATCATAATCCCTTAAAGCATAATTGTGTTTGATACTGTTTGTGAATAGAGCAATGTATATATTTGACTGCAAGAAGATATTCAGTATTAATATTCTCATTACAGAGGGAAGAAACACTGACCAATTTAGAAAATAATGATTATAAATCAATTTTAATACAATCTAAATGTAGATAATTTAGCTGCTCTTCATATAGTCTTAATTTTTAAGTTCCAAAAGCCATTTTTGTCTAATAGAAAATTGCATCACATGTTTGCCAATGAAATTATATTAGAAAGCTCAAATGTGTTTTCCTGCAAAATACACACACAACTTTACCTGTTAATTAGGGTGGTATCATCACCCTCATTGTTAGTATTATGTGAAATGATACTGAGAAAGGACCTGAAATTTAATAATCCATAAAGTTCTAGTTATGTTGCACCTTCCATAGCTTCAGCTATCAAATTATGGGTGACTCACGGTTATATATTCTTTTCATGAAGGCCCTTCTGAATGCAAATCTAATATTGAAAATTGTTGATCAGACTTGTCTGACTAGGCATCCTACTGAAGTGTCATGCAGGTTGAATATCCCGTATCCAAAATACTTGGGGCCAGAAGTGTTTCAGATTTCAGATTTTTTTCAGATTTTCCAATATTTGTATTATATTGGTTGAGCACCCCAAATTCAAAAATCTGAAATTTGAAATGGAACAATGAGCATTTCCTTTGATCATCAAGTTAACACTCATAGAGTTTCAGATTTTGGAACATTTGGATTCTGGATTTTCAGGTTTGGGATGTTCAATCTGTAGTAAATATATCTGAAACCAAATCAACAAATGAAATTCTCCTTAAATTCTCAAGTTGTTCCACATTTAAGTAAAGCTACCATCATTTTTCTTTTCTTAAAATCTTGGTATGTTTTCTTACTCACATCTCATATTCCATCAGTTATCAATTACTTGATTAATGTCTCTATTATATTTTCTTATTATTGCAGCTTGCCTGAAAGGTATATATATTTCATATTTTAAATTTTTCCTAAAATATATCTTCAGTTGTGATCTTAATGATGCCATTTATCAAATGGAAATTGTTTATGTCCTACATACCTCATACGATTATTTTGAGAATTAAAAGAAAGTTGTGAATATATGGCAAGAATATATAAATGCAAAGACAGTGATTAACTCAAAACTCTTGTTTGCCAATGAGAGAAGCGAAATGCTAACTGGTTTCAGAAAAAGGAATCAAGAGTGGTAATGGTTATTGGCTCATGTAATTTTAAAAGTACAAAGGTAGCAATTTCCTCAAGTATAGTTCTGATTCTTCAATGATATCATCAAGGGTCATTCTCTCTATCTACATATTTTTGGTTGGCCCTTTGTCTGGGGTTTACATTTTCTGAGAGGTTCCCTAGTGGAGATATTGCTGCCTTCTGCAGCAACTGAGATTGATTTTCATTTTCTCCACAAAACCAGTGGAAGGAGAGAGTCTCTCATTCCCTTTAATCAAAACAAGACCCAGATTTGAGTGTCATTGGATTGGCTTTGACTAGCTTAGCTTGCTTGACATGGCAATTCTGACAATCGCTATATCCAAAAGTATTTGATGGTAATTGACTAGATAATTTGTTGATGTTGCACGACAAGCCCTGGAACACAGAATGAAATTGAGAGGGGAAAGGTGATTCCACAATTAATATATTGAAGATATTGATAAAAGAAGGCAGAGATAGAAGAGGTGTCAAAACAATGAATGTTCAATATAGGTAATAATATTATCACCATTATTTTTAAAAGTCAGAATTCTTTATTATATTTAAATCATAAACATTGAAATACTAAAATATAATGTATGTATCATTATTTATTATTTTAAATGATTTTTTATCTACTTAATTTTATTTTCTGTTGTTTGATCTGACTATGCTATTGAGAGGCAGTATAACTCAGTAGTTAGGAATCCAGGCCTTGGGCAGATTATTTTTTCTTCCCCCCCCAATTTTCTTAACCCCTGGGCACTGTGGCTTGCACCTATAGTCCTAGATACTCACAAGTCTTAGGCAGAAGGATGACTTGAGCCCAGCAGTTTGAGGCTGCAGAGAGCTAAGACCATGCTACTCCCTTATTCAAGCCTGGATGACAAAGCAAGACTCTGTCCTAAAAGAAATAAATAAATAAACCTTCTTAACCTTAGTTTGTTTGTTTCTTTTTAATGTGGGCCTAAAACATAACACAGAGGCAAGAACATATAAATATTGTAATTTTTTACAACAATTATATTTATCAAATAGCCACATCAACTTTTTATAAATGGAGTTACTAAAGCTCTGTATGATATCAGTTTTGTGTATTTTAGATTTCCCATAAGAAAAAAAAATAGTAGACAGGGCCAGGTGCAGTGACTCACACCTGTAATCCCAGCACTTTTGGAAAGCTGAGGCAGGCGGATCACTTGAGGTCAGGAGTTTGAGACCAGCCTGGTCAACATGGTGAAACCAACATGGTGAAACCCTGACTCTACTAAAAATACAAAAAAATTAGCTGGGTGTGGTGGCAGGCACCTGTAATCCCAGCTACTTGGGAGGCTGAGGCAGGAGAATCACATGAACCTAGCAGGTGGAGGTTGCGGTGAGCAGAGATCATGCCACTGCACTCCGGCCTGGGTTAACAAGAGTGAAACTCCATCTCAAAAAAAAAAAAAAAAAAAACTGTCATATTATAAAATATAGATATATTACCTTGTGTTTACAGACATTTGAGGCAAGGGGATACACTCAGTTGTGTTTACTCTACAAGCATTTGATTCAGGGGATACACTCAGGTGCAATAAAAGAAATTTAAATGGCAGTTTTAGAACACAGTATGTTTGTCTAAAGTTTGCAGGAATCAATTTTGCAGAGGTAGAGATATTGTAGGCATTTGAGTGACAAGAGATTGACTTTTTAGCAATTACACACATACAATTTACATCTTTTTGTGTGTTAGGGAATGAATATATACAAATGAGAACTTTATTTTTTATTTCTTAATTTCAACTTGTATTGTATATTCAGGGGTACATGTGCAGGTGTGTTACATGGGTATCGTGATGCTGAGGTTTGAGGTACGATAGATCCCCGTCACCCAGGCAGTTAGCATTGTACCCAGTAGTCAGGTTTTTCACCCTTCTCCCCTTTTATCTCCCACATGCCATGTGGTTCCTAGTGTCTATTGTTGCCATCTTTGTGTCCAGGATAACCCAACACTTACCTCCCCCTTATAAGTTAGGATATGCTGTATTTGTTTTTTGTTCCTGAGTTAATTTGAAAATGGTCTCCAGCTCCATACATGTTGCTGCAAAGGACATAATTTTGTTCTTTTTAATGGCTGCATAGTATTCCATAGTGTATATGCACCACATTTTCTTTATGCAGTACACCACTGATGGGCTCCTAGGATTATTCCATGTCTTTGCTATTGCGAATAGTGCTGCAATTAACAGAGATATAAGTGTATCAGGCCAGGCAAAAAGGCCAGGCTAGGCCAAAAGGCCAGGCTAGGCCAAAAGGCCAGGCCAGTCCAGGGCAAAAGGCCAGTCCAGGCCAAACGGCCAGTCCAGGCCAAGCCAGGCCAGGCCAGGTCAAAAGGCCAAGCCAGGCCAAAAGACCAGGCCAAGCCAGGCCAGAAGGCAAGGCCAGGCCAAAAGGCCAGGCCAGGCCAGAAGGCAAAGCCAGGCCAAAAGACCAGGCCAGGCCAGGCCACAAGGCAAGGCCAGGCAAGTCCAGGCCAAAAGGAAGGCCAAGCCAAAAGGCCAGGTTTGGCCATGCCAGTCCAGGCCAGAAGGCCAGGCCAGGCCAGAAGGCCAGATCAGGTCAGTCCAGAAGGCGAGGCAAGGGAAGGCCAAAAGGCAAGGCAAGGCTAAAAAGCCAGGTTTGGACAGGCCAGGCCAGGCCAGGCCAGGCGAGAAGGCCAGGCCATGCCAATGGGCGAGAAGGCCAGGCCAGGCCAAAAGGCCAGGCTAGGCAAAAAGACCAGCCTAGGCAAAAAGGCCAGATCAAGCCAGGCCAGAAGGCAAGGCCAGGCCAAAAGACCAGGCAAGGGAAGGCCAAAGGCAAGGCCTGGACTTTCCAAAATGCCAGGCCATACCAAAAGGCCAGGCAAGGCCAAAAGGCAAGGCTAGGCCAAAAGGCCAGGCTAGGCCAAAAGGCCAGGCCAAAAGGCAAGGCCAGGTCAAGGCAAGGCCAGGCCAAGGTCCGGGTTTGGCCAGGCCAGGCCAGAAGGCAAGGCCAGGCCAAAAAGCAGGCCAGGCCAGGCCAAAATGCAAGGCCAGGCCAAAAAGCAAGGCCAGGCCAAAAGGCAAGGCCAGGCCAAAAGGCCAGGCTAGGCCAGGCAAGAAGGCAAAGCCAGGCCAAAAGGCAAGGCAAGGCAAGGCCAGGCCAAAAAAACAAGGCGAGGCCAGAAAGGCAAGGCCAGGCCAAAAGGCCAGGCAAGCCCAGGCAAGAAGGCAAGTCCAAGCCAAAAGGCCAGGCCAGGCCAGAATGCAAGGTTAGGCCAGAGGTCAGGCCAGTCCAGGCCAAAAGGTCATGCCAGGCTAGAAGCCCAGTCCAGGCCAGAAGGCAAGGTGAGGCCAGAAGGCAAGCTCAGGGCAAAAGGCCAGACCAGGCCAGACAAGAAGGCAAGGCCAGGCCAGAATGCAAGGACAGGCCAGAAGGCCAGGCCAGGCCAGAACGCAAGGACAGGCCAAAAAGCCAGTCCAGGCCAAAGACCAGGCCAAAGGCCAGAACAGACCAAAGTGCAGGCCAGGCCAGGCCAAAAGGCCAGACCAAGCCAAAAGTCCAGGCAAGGCCAGGTCAAAAAGCCAGGCCAGGCCAAAAGGCAGGATTGGCCAGGCCAGGACAAAAGGCCAAGCCTGGCCAAAGGCCACGCTAGGCCAAAGGCCAGGCCAGGCCAGGCCAGAAGGCATGGCCAGGCCAAAATGCCAGGTTTGTCCAGGGCAGGCCAGGCCGAAAGGCCAGGTGAGTCCAGGCCAAAAGGCCAAAGGCCAGGCCAGGCCAAAAGGCCATTCCAGGCTAGAAGGCCAGGCCAGGCCAGAAGGCAAGGTGAGGCCAGAAGGCAAGCTCAGGCCAAAAGGCCAGACCAGGCCAGACAAGAAGGCAATGCCACGCCAAGACCAGGCCAGGCCAGAAGGCAAGGCCAGGCCAGAAGTCCAGGCCAGGCCAAAAAGCCAGTCCAGGCCAAAGATCAGGCCAAAAGGCAAGAACAGACCAAAAGTGCAAGGCCAGGCAAGGCCAAGCTCAGACCAAGCCAAAAGTCAAGGCCAGGCCAGGTCAAAAACCCAGGTCAGGCCAAAAGGCCAGGTTTGGCCAGGTCAGGACAAAAGGCCAAGCCAGGCCAAAAGGCCACACTAGGCCAAGAAGACCAGACCAGGCCAGGCCGGAAGGCATGGCGAGGCCAAAAGGCCAGGTTGTCCAGGGCAGGCCAGGACAAAAGGCCAGGCCAGACCAAAAGATGAGGTTTCGCCAGGCCAGGCCAAATGACTAGGTTTGGCCAGGCCTGGCCAAAAGTCGAGGCCAGGCTAAACAGCTAGTCCAGGCAAAGCCAGGCCAGGCCAGGCCAAAAGGTCAAAAGGCCAGGCCAGGCCAAAAGTCGAGACCAGGCCAGGTCAAAAAGCCAAGCCAGGACAAAAGGCCAGGCCAGGCCAAAAGGCCCAAAAGGCCAAGCCAGGTTTTCGCCAGGCCAGGCCAGAAGGCAAGGGCAGGACAAAAGGCCAGGTGAGGCCAGGCCAGGTTTTGCCATGCCAGGCCAAAAGGCAAGGCCAGGTCAAAAGGCAAGGCCAGGCCAAAGGCCAGGTTTGGCCAGGTCAGGCCAGAGGCCAGGCCAGGCCAAAAGGCCAGGCCAGGCCAGGCCAAAAGGCCAAAAGGCCAGGCCAGGCCAAAGGTGATGCCAGGATAGAAGGCCAGGCCAGGCTAGAAGGCAAGGTGAGGCCAGAAGGCAAGCTCAGGCCAAAGGGCCAGAGCAGGCCAGACAGGAAGGCAAGGCCAGGCCAAAAGACCAGGCCAGCCCAGAAGGCAAGGACAGGCCAGAAGGCCAGGCCAGGCCAAAAAGCCAGTCCAGGCCAAAAGGCCAGGCCAAAAGCTAGTCCAGGCCAAAAAGACCAGGCCAAAATGCCAAGAACAGACCAAAGTGCAGGCCAGGCCAGGCCAAAGGCCAGACCAAGCCAAAGTCCAGGCCAGGCCAGGTCAAAATGCCAGGCCAGGCCAAAAGGCCAGGTTTGACCAGGCCAGGCCAAAGGCCAAGCCAGACCAAAGACCATGCTAGGTCAAAAGGCCAGGCCAGGCCAGGCCAGAGGGCATGGCCAGGCCAAAAGGCCAGGTTTGTCCAGGGCAGTCCAGGTCAAACGGCCAGGCCAGGACAAAAGGCCAGGTCAGTCCAGGATAAAAGGATAAAAGGCCAGGTCAGTCCAGGCCAAAAGGCCAAGGGCCAGGCCAGGCCAAAGGCCATGCCAGGCTAGAAGGCTAGGCCAGGCCAGAAGGCAAGGTGAGGCCAGACGGCAAGCTCAGGCTAAAAGGCCAGACCAGGCCAGACAAGAAGGCAAGGCCAGGCCAAAAGACCAGGTCAGGCCAGAAGGCAAGACCAGGTCAGGCCAGAAGGCAAGGCCAGGCCAGAAGGCCAGGCCAGGCCAAAAAGCCAGTCCAGGCCAAAAGGCCAGAAGAGACCAAAAGTGCAAGGCCAGGACTGGGCCAAAGGCCAGACCAAGCCAAAAGTCAAGGCCAGGCCAGGTCAAAAAGCCAGTCTAGGCCAAAAGGCCAGGTTTGGCCAGGTACAGGCCAAAGGCCAGGCCAGGCCAGGCCAGAAGGGAAGGACAGGCCAAAAGGCCAGGCTTTTCCAGGGCAGGCCAGGCCAAAAGGCCAGGCCAGGGCAAAGCCAGACCAAGCCAAAAGTCAAGGCCAGGCCAGGTCAAAAACCCAGGCCAGGCCAAAAGGCCAGGTTTGGCCAGGTCAGGACAAAAGGCCAAGCCAGGCCAAAAGGCCACACTAGGCCAAAGACCAGGCCAGGCCAGGCCAGAAGCCATGGCGAGGCCAAAAAGCCAGGTTATCCTGGGAGGCCAGGCCAAAAGGCCAGGTTTGGCCAGGTCAGGCCAAAAGACTAGGCCAAGCCGAAAGGCCAGGTTAGGCCAGGCCAGGCCAGGCAAGAGACAAGGCCACACCAAAAGGCAAGGCCAGACCAGGTCAGAAGGCAAGGCCAGGCAAAAAGGCCAGGCCAGTCAAGGCCAAAGGCCAATAGCCCAGGCAAGGCCAAAAGGCCAGGCCAGGCCAGAAGGCAAGGTCAGGCCAAAAAGGCCAGGTCAGGCCAGACCAGAAAGCAAGGCCAGGCCAAAAGACCAGGTCAGGCCAGAAGGCAAGGCCAGGCCAGAAGGCCAGGCCAGGCCAAAAACCCAGTCCAGGCCAAAGACCAGGCCAAAAGGCCAGACAGACCAAAGTGCAGGCCAGGCCAGGCCAAAAGGCCAGCAGACCAAGCCAAGAAGTCAAGGCCAGGCCAGGTCAAAAAGCCAGGCCAGGCCAAAAGGCCAGGATTGGCCAGGCCAGGACAAAAGGCCAAGCCAGGCCAAAAGGCCACGCTAGGCCAAAAGGCCAGGCCAGGCCAGGTCAGAAGGGAAGCCCAGGCCGAAAGGCCAGATTGTCCAGGGAAGGCCAGGTCAAAAGCCAGGCCAGGTCAAAAGGCCAAATTTTGGCCACGCTAGGCCTAAAGGCCACGCCAGGCCAGGCCAGAAGGCATGGCCAGGCCCAAAGGCCAGGTTTGTCCAGAGCAGGCCAGGCCAAAATGCCAGGTTTGGCCAGGCCAGGCCAAGACCGGGCCAGGGCAAAAGGCCATGTTGGCCACCCTGGGCCAGAATGCAAGGCCAGGCCAAAAGGCAAGGCCAGTCCAGGTGAGAATGCAAGACCAGGTCAAAAGGCAAGGCCAGGCCAGGCCAGAAGGCAAGGCCAGACCAAAAGGCCAGGCCAGTCATGGCCAAAAGGCCAAAAGCCCAAGCAAGGCCAAAAGGCCAGGCCACACCAGAAGGAATGCCATGCCAGGCCAAAAGGCAAGGCCAAGCCAAAAGTCCAGGCCAGGCCAGGTCAGAAGGCAAAGCCAGACCAAAAGGCCAGGCCAAGGCAGGCCAGAAGGCAAGTCCAGGCCAGAAGGCCAGGCTAGGCCAAAAAGCCAGGCCAGGCCAGGCCAAAAAGCCAGGCAAGGTCAAAAGTCCAGGCCAGGCCAAATGGCCAGGCCAGGCCAAGAGGCCAGTCCAAGCCAAAAGGCCAAAAGGCCAGGCTAGGCCAGAAGGCAAGGCCAGGCCAGAAGGCAAGGCCAGGCCAGAAGGCAAGGCCAGGCCAGAAGGCAAAGCCAGGTCAAAAGGCCAGGCCAGGCTAAAAGACGAGGTTTGGCCAGGCCAGGATAAAAGGCCAGGCCAGGCCAGGCCAAAAGTCCCAAGGCCAGACCAGGCCAAAAGTCGAGGCCAGGCCAGGTCAAAAAGCCAGGCCAGGCCAAAAGGCCAGGTTTGGCCAGGTCAGGACAAAAGGCCAAGCCAGGACAAAAGGCCACACTAGGCCAAAAGGCCAGGCCAGGCCAGAAGGGAAGGCCAGGCCAAAAGGCCAGGTTGTCCAGGGCAGGCCAGGCCAAAAGGCCAGGCCAGGCCAAAAAGCCCGGTTGGCCAGGTCCGGCCAAAAGATCAGGCCAAGCCAAATGGCCAGTTTTTGGCCAGGCCAGGCCAGGCAAGAAGACAAGGCCACACCTAAAGGCAAGACCAAGCCAGGCCAGAAGGCAAGGCCAGGCAAAAAGGCCAGGCCAGTCAAGGCCAAAAGGCCAATAGCCCAGGCAAGGCCAAAAGGCCAGGCCAGGCTAGAAGGCAAGGTCAGGCCAAAAGGCCAGGTCAGGCTAGGCCAGAAGGCAAAGCCAGGTCAGGCCAGGCCAGAAGGCAAGGCCAGGCCAAAAGACCAGGCCAGGACAAAATCCCAAGCAAGGCCAAAAGGCCAGGCCAGTCCTGGCCAAAAGGCCAAAAGGCCAGGTCAGGTCAGAACACAAGGCCAGGCCAGAATGCAAAGCCAGGTTAAAAGGCCAGGCCAGGCCAAAAGGCAAGGTCAGGCCAGAAGGCAAGGCCAGGCCAGGTCAAAAAAGCCAGGCCAGGACAAAAGGCCAGACCAGGCCAAACACGAGGTTTGGCCAGGCCAGGCCAAATGATGAGGTTTGGCCAGGCCAAGACAAAAGGCTAGGCCAGGCTAAATGGCCAGTCCAGGCAAAGCCAGGCCAGGCCAGGCCAAAAGGCCAAAAGGCCAGGCCAGGCCAAAAGTCGAGGCCAGGCCAGGTCAAAAAGCCAAGCCTGGACAAAAAGCCAGGCCAGTCCAAAAGGCCAGGTTTGGCCAGGCCAGGACAAAAGGCCAAGCCAGGCCAAAAGGCCACGCTAGGCCAAAAGGCCAGGCCAGGCCAGGCCAGAAGGGAAGGCCAGGCCGGAAGGCCAGGCCAAAAGGCCAGGTTTGTCCAGGGCAGAGTAGGGGGGCCTCTTTCCTGGCAAACAAGAATCATCTGAATTTAGCGGCTCAATGTACTCAGTTTCATTGGAGTCTTCCCACATACTCATCCCTACCCAAATTTCAGAACTTCATTTCTTCCCAGTCTATGTCTTAACACCATGCAAGGCTGGGAGCTAAACTTGCATTATAATTCACCTAGCCACAGGGTGGGAATCTGAGTTTGATTTTCAGCGATCTCAGCTGAAGGGCTGCCTGGGCTTAGGATCTATTTGAAGGCACATGTAGGAGCTTTCAGGTCATTTATGTGATACTTGAGTAGGGAATCAGAATTCCTGAGCTCATTCTTTTATTTGGCCATTTTGTCCAGTGACAATAGAAGCAACCATCTAGTATTTATTAGTTCGCTGAAAATGTTTGAAATGTCCTATACACAGTCACCCAGATCCTTGCTTCTTATAAAGTGGTTGATTAGGAGTCTCCAATGGTGATATTTGTGTATCTCTATTGCCAGATTATCCCATGAACTATCGGTGTTCTCTTTATTATTGGAAATAGAGTTTTTAACAACTTTAAATGAAATCTGATTTGAGAACCAATTCCAGTAACCCCAGAACAAACCCAGAAAACTTATTCTCAAAGTTCTGTTCCTCTAGAACCATTCTCTGTACCAAAATCTGTGTTAGTCCAGGTTTTTGAGAGAAACAGAACCAAAAGATACATGTTGGGCTCACACAATTATGGAGGCTGAGAAGTCCAATTGTCAGGCTGGAGACTCAGGAGAACCAATGGTGTCATTCTAGTCTGTGGTGGAAGGCTTGAGAACCAGGAGAACTGATGGATGAGTGCCAGTCCAAAAGTCTGTAGGCTCAAGGCCCAAGGAGAGCTTATATTTTAGTTCAAGTCCAAAGACAGGAAAAGAGCAATGTCCCCTCTCAAGCAGTCAGACAAGAGGAGTTCCCTCTTGCTCAGGCTTTCTGTTGTATTCAGGTCTTCAGGTCTTCAGTTGATTGCATAATCCCACCCACATTCGGGAGGGCAATCTACTTTACTCAGTTAGCCAATCCAAATGTTCATCTCTGGGAGAAACACCCCACAAACAAGGAAAACAAACAAAGAAAACTTCAGGCCAATATTCATGATGAACATAGATGCAAAAATCTTCAATAAAATACTGGCAAACCGATTGCAACAGCACATCAAAAAGCTTATCCACCATGATCAAGTAGGCTTCATCCCGAGGATGCAAGGCTAGTTCAACATACGCAAATCTATAAACATAATCCACCACATAAACAGAACCAAAGACAAAAACCACATGATAATCTCAATTGATGCAGAGAAGGCCTTTGACAAAATTCAACAGCCCTTTATGCTAAAAACTCTCAATAAACTAGGTATTGACAAGAACGTATCTCAAAATAATAAAAGCTATTTACTACAAACCAACAGCCAATATCATACTGAATGGGCAAAAACTAGAAGCATTCCCTTTATTGGCCTGAAGTTTTCTCATCTCTGGGAGAAACACATCACAAACCCAGAATAATGTTTGGCCAAATGTCTGGGCACTCTGTAGACCAGTCAAGTTGACACATAAAATTAACAATCACAGCTATTGTGGAATTAACTTAAATGCCCATAACAAATAAATGGATAAAGGAAGTGTATACACACACACACACACACACACACACACCACGCACGCACACACACACACACCAGAATATTATTTAGCCATGTAAATGATATCCTGTCATTCATGGCAACATGAATGAGCCTGGAGGACATTATGTTAAACAAAATAAGTCAGACACAGAAAGATGTTCTCATTCATATGTGGGAGCTAGAAAAATTTTGAACTCATGAAAATAGAGAGTAGAATTGTGGGCATTAGAGGCTAGAAAGGGTAGGGATGAGAGAAGGCTGGGGAGAGGCTGAGTAACATACAAAATCACAGCTAGATAGGAGGAATGAGCTCTGTTCTGAAATACTGTAGAGTGAATGTGGTTAACAAGAATTTATTGCATGTTTTCCAAAAGCTAGAGAGAGGATTTTGAATGTTAACAAAACAAAGAAGTGAAAATGTCTGAGGTGATGGATATGCTAATTACCCTGATTTGATCATTTACACATTGTATACACATATGGAAATATAACCCTGTGTCCCATAAACATAAACAATTATTACATGCCCACTAAAAATGAAAGAATTCACTATCACAGAGATCAGCCCAGGAGCTCATAAACAACTTTTTGAATTCACCATCCTGAACTCCTCACATGCCATGATTTCCCTGGTACTTGCCAGCTCCTAGGAGCTCATCTTTTCAGAGCGCCACCCAAGCAAGGGGATTATTTACTTCATTCGAGACCTTGCTTGCTGTGACCATGACGTCAAGCAATAAAAGGATGGAAAGAGTAAAAAAGCAATGGAGTGTGCCCACCTGCTTACGCCACCCCTCTACTTATCAGGATATGAGGTGCCAGTGGGCTACAAAGGACTGAGGCACAAGAAAATGGAGTAAACAGAAAAGAGTTTCTTGCACTCTCTCTGCATGTTAGGAGACTGTTTCTTGCTCCTCAGCCAGATCAGGAAGGGTGTCCTGAGCCCTGTCTTTTGTACCCAAGTCCACTTCCAAGTTCAGGCCTCCTTGAAGACAGACTGGGAGACACCAGAGAAGGGAAATGGTAAAACTCAATGCCAGCTCAGTGTTACTTAAACATTTTTTGAGACAGAATCTCACACTGTCACCCAAGCTGCAGTGCACAGGTGTGATCTGGGTTCACTGCAACGTCCATCTCATAGGTTCAAGCCAGTCTCATGTCTCGGCCACCTGAGTTGCTGGGATTACAGGCATGTGCCACCATCCTCGGCTAATTTTTGTATTTTTAGTAGAGATGGCGTTTCACCATGTTGGCCAGGCTGGTCTCAAACTCCTGACCTCAAGTGATCCACCTGCCTTGGTCTCCCAAATTCTGGGATTATAGGCATGAGCCACCATACCCAAACCCTAGAGCTGTTTTTCTTCTTTTCTTTTTTTTCTAAGATGGAGTCTCACTCTGTCACCAGGCTGGAGTGCAGTGGCATGATCTAAGCTCACTGCAACTTCCACCTCCTGGATTCAAGTGATTCTCCTGCCTCAGCCTCCTGAGTAGCTGGGACAACAGGTAAGCATCACCACGCCCAGCTAATTCTTGTATTTTTAGTAGAGATGGGGTTTCACTGTGTTGGCCAGGATGGTATAGATCTCTTGGCCTCGTGATCCACCAGCCTCAGCCTCTCAAAGTGCTGGGATTAAAGGCGTGAGCCACCATGTCCGGTCAACATTTTACTCCTGCATTCTAGATATGGGAATACAACACTGTCAGTATAGATGTATTCATGTAAGAAATACAAGACATAGAGTAAAATGTATTTGTAGAAATTCTAATAGATTTGATTTTAATTATACTCACCTATAGTTTTAATCAAGATAAAATAGATGGCAGGAGATAACTATTTAGCTTTGTCAATATAAATATAACAGAAAAGCAAATTGTCATACTTTTCCCATTTGCTCCATTATATTGGAACATTGGACAATGTTTGATACTCTGTGTCGTACTCATTTTCTTAAATTTTATTTAAAACTTTAAAAATTATTGTTACAAAATTGGTTTACAAAATATCTCAACACCATAGCAATTTATTAAATGTGTCTTATGTTTCAAAATCCTTGTTTTAGAATCACATGAAAATTATTTAAGATTTAACTTAATAATATATGTGTCACAAAATATGCCAACACAAACTATTGAATGGTTGACTCGGTAATAACTCTAATAATGAATCATAAAATTACAAAACTTTTATCCCTAACTAGTTGCTTCCAAAGGAGCAATTTCAGTAAAAGTTTATGTTTCAAAAAAATCATTTTTAAAAATACAATGAAGACATGAAACTTGAAACTTCTATGTTTTAAAAAAATTGTCAAGACAACTTTCTTCAGACCAGAATATATAATAGTTTATTTTTATTCTCTCACAATCATGAAGAATCAGGCAAAAAATAAAGTTAGAAATTATTCAAGAATGTCAGATCTGCTTCAAGTTATTTTTATAAGAAAAAGTAAAATCTTTGTTTTTGTAAAGGGGTTTACACAGGTTTTCTTTAGACTATAAATAACAAGAAAACGGGAACCATTTTCTACATATGTTCCAAATAATAATTGATATTAAATGCTCAATCAATATTTCCTTAATAGCAAGCCAGCACTAGTATCAAGTGTTAGATATAAAAAGCATTAAAATTATTTTAATTATTCATCTTGAAATAAAATTTCAAGAACTGTCTTTTTTGTTGTGGTGATTCTTCATCAGGTGTGCATGCATGATGAGGTATAAATGACCAATGTAAAACATTCCAGACTAAAGACGGGGTCCTTGTCACACAGTCATGAAATATTAGGCTCACAGACATTTTGAAGTGTGAGAAAAATAAAATGTATTAAGCAAAAAGGATAAAGAGGAACCAGGGACCCTCAGCAGAGCGAGAGTCTTGCTAGCATAGGCTTCCTGCTTCACAGATTGAATTCCAGATTCCATACAGGAAGGGAAGAGGCCAGGCTCTCCACACTGCAAACAGTGCAAACTTCCCGAGGCTCCACTCCAGTGCTCACTCCTCCCAGTGTGCAGGCTGGTTGGAGGTTCTCTGATGACCCCTTTATACTCAGCTGCCTCATTCCTCCCTCTAAATAAGTACATTGAACTGCCGTTAGAATAAGGATGCTGCTTCCTACTGTCAGGGGCAGTTTTGGGAAAACAGCACTCAGAGTCCCCTCAGAGACCTATCTAAGGGTCCCTGGCAGAAGGGGTCATTGTCTGAGGCTCCAGCTGCTTGACCATTCAAACTTTGATGGCTGAAGGTGAGACAACACACACCAGATTATTAGAAGACATGTATCAAAACAAAATGAGCCGGGCGTGGTGGCTCACGCCTGTAATCCCAGCACTTTTGGAGGCTGAGGCAGGTGGATTGCCTGAGTTCAGAAGTTTGAGACCAGCCTGGCCAACAGAGTGAAACCCTGTCTCTACTAAAAATACAAAAAATACAAAACACTACATGGGCATGGTGGCAGGTGCCTGTAATCCCAGCTACTAGGGAGGCTGAGGCAGGAGAATCTCTTGAACCCGGGAAGTGGAGGTTGGTGAGCCGAGATCTCACCATTGCACTCCAGCTTGGGCCACAAGAGAGAAACTCTTTCTCAAACAAAACAAAACAAATCAAAGCGAATCAAAACAAGGGGAGGGCTAAGGACAGCTCAAAAGTCCCAAGGCCTTTTACCAGTTTGCACAGGGAGAGGGAGGCCAAAACCCCACTGGTAGAAAGAAACTTGGCCCTTTGGCCAGCATGTTGTGCTTCTGGGTTCCCTTCCCCTGAGCCCAATCCTAAGCCAACCAGTTTAAGGTTTGAAAAATTAACAACTTTTCTCAGTTTGGAGGATGCATCTGAGGAAAGTGTCCCATAGTATAGAGACAGAATTACTTCTCTGTGAAGACAGGACAGAAGAGGAGAAAGAAAAAGATGTTTTTTCAAAGGAGTCCTGGGGTTCAGGATGGATTTCAAAGGGGTACAGATGGAAGATGGATGGCTACCCATCTAAAAACAGGGGAGCAGGCACACCTGGTTTCCTTCTCTTCCTAGCAGATATACCCTGGGTATGTGAGGAAGAGAAGGGTGTCCTCTTTCCCCTCTTCTGTCCTTGCATCCCTGAGTCCCAGCAACCTTTGCAGGTGCCGACCATAGGTGCCAAAGCAGCTTGCACTCATGAAGCAGGGAGGGCCTAGAGAATAAGAATTATCCACTCTCACCCCTGTCTCTAGCCCACCTACTCTCAGTACCCTTGGAGTTCCCTAGGCCTCATTTATGCCATGGATACTACTCACCCATGAAAAGGAACAATATAATGGATGAAACTGGAGACCATTATTCTAAGTGAAGTAACTGAGGAATAGAAAACCAAACATCTTAGGTTCTCACTCAAAAGTGGGAACTAAGCTATGAGGATGCAAAGGCATAGGAATGACACAGTGGATCCTGGGGCCTTGCGGGAAAGGGCAGGAGGTGGGTGAGGAAAAAAGACTGCACATTGGGTAGCTAGCGTACACTGCTCAGGTGATGGGTGCACCAAAATCTCAAAAATCACCACTGAAGAACAAGAAAGCAGGAACCGTTTCTACATATGTTCCAAATAATATTAAATGCTCAATCAATATTTCTTCAAAAACAAGCCAGCACTAGTACCAAGTGTTAGAAATAAAAACATTAAAATTATTTCAATTATTCATTTTGAAATAAAATTTAAGGGACTATTTTTTTTTTTGTGGTGGTGATTTTGTTGTGGCATAACCAAACTCCTGTTACCCCAAAAACTATTTAAATAAAAAAAAAAATACGAAAAAATTTAAAAGTCTACAAAAGAAAAACAAAGAGGTCTTATAAATCTGTAAGTCATATTTCTGACAGCATGCCAAATAGATTTATGTATTTATATGTTGTGTACACAATATTTCTCTACTATAGAAAGCTCTAATTCACTGACTTAAAGAAAAATACGAGTACATGAGTCAACCATTTTATCAATAAAAAGACTAGTCAAATGTTTTTTCACATTTATGTGACTTAAGTAAAATCTTTTATAAATAAGCTGGCTTTCAAATTATTGTGAAAATATTAGAAATGCTGTGAAAATTTCTAGCATTTTTCTTTGCATTTGTTGATCACGTGATTTCATGCTTATTCCTGCAGAATACTATTAAGATTTGTTATAAGGGCTATAAAAACTATAAAACCCAGCCCAAGACAAAATGATCTTTGCTTGTGTAATTTTTGATAAAAAAGACATGGAATAATTTGGTTTAATGAAAACATCTACATTGTGAGTTATTGGTAAAATACCCTTATATTTAAACTTAAGAAAATTACTTAAATAGGCTGGGCACGGTGGCTCATGTCTCTAATTTGGGAGTACTCTGGGAGGCCGAGGGTGGGGGCCAATCACCTGATGGCAGAAGTTCAAGACCAGCCTGGCCACCATGGTGAAACCCTGTCTCTACTAAAAATACAAAACAATTAGCCTGTGTGGTGGCAGGCACCTGTAGTCCCAGCTACTTGGGAGGCTGAGGCAAGAGAATCACTTGAACCCAGGAGGCAGAGGTAGCAGTGAGCCGAGACTGCACCACTGCACTCCAGCCTGGGCAATTAAAGCAAAACCGTCTCAAACAAACAATAAAAGAAAATTACTTAAACACCTGAAATTCATAGCTATAAAAATGGTTAACAGGGAATTTACTTTAAATAATGACTACCACAGTTTTCATAATCTAGATAAAATATTAAATCATCTTGTAAATGTAATGGAATAAATGGTTGTAAACAGACTTGTCATATGACTTGGTATCTAAGGTTATTAATAGATATTAAGTAGCTGGGTAATTTCCAACTCAAAAAATGTAGGAAAACATTTTTAAAATGTTCTTATTAGAAGGTAAATATCTTTGTCTAATTCAATGCTTCTATAAAAGTTATGTATAAAATGAGGTAATAGGAATCAGGAAATAAGAAAATTAAAGATAGAAAGAGGTATTTTTGATAAAGGTGAAAAAAAGCAATTTTATATAAGAAGCAATTTTGTGTGGTAAATTTTTTGTCCTAAAATAAAATGACTGGGTTGTTCAAGAAAGAGAATATTTAGGCAAAACAGAAAGTCTAAGCATGTTGTAATCATCTATGTAAATTGTAGTAAGATTAGTTAATGGAAACTTTGCGTTTTTTTGTTTTTTTAGAAAATGGGGTGGTATAATTTAGTTGGATATGAGTAAGAAGAAAATCATAATAGTCTTTCTAGAGATGGGTCTTCTATATTAACAAAATTACATGAATACAAACTGTAATTGTTTAAAACATGATTTTATTTAAAATATTTAAAAGACTTCATTTAAAATATTTATTTATGAGACAGAGTCTCACTCTGTCACCCTGGAGTGCACTAGTGCAATCTCGGCTCACTGCAACCTTTGCCCCCCTGGGTTCCAGGAATTCCATCACAACTTTGCTTACGTTTTTTCTCCTTTCCCCAGCCTCTCAGACTCTGCTCTGCCTTCAGTCTGAGCCAACATACAAACCCCATTTATGCCCCTCCTAAGAACAGGCTGACTTTTGGGTGAAACATTTCCTAAGCTTGAATCCGATTTTGCCGTTCTCCACTCTTCCTCCCCACCTTCCTTCTAATCTTGTTTGCTCCTCCATAAATAACATAGCCCTTTTCTGCCTCTTGTGAGATGCTTGCAGATCTGAGGCTTGGTTTTCCCCCAATGCCATACTCCTTTAGAATAAAGTCACATCTTACCTACATCTGATTTTATTTGACAATATCTAGAAACAGCCTCAGGAAAATAACAATTATTCCCTCACAGAGGACATCACAACCCGCCTCCTATTCTCAACTCTCATCATGTCTGCCTGTGCATTCCCAAGCTTTCCAGTGCTCTGTAGTCTCTCTCTCGAGTATAAAAGCTCCACCTATGGCTGCTGCGAGCAGGCTGGGACACCTGA
>JAZHEH010000312.1:0-26520 GCA_036589455.1 Ateles fusciceps | reverse complement strand
TTAGATTGATTTCTCGGCACCCGGCGGGCGGCAACAGGCAGGGCCTCCGATGCACCCTCTGCGCCGTGGAGCCGCGGGGGCTCTGCTGGGCGTAGTGGGGTCGTGGCGGGAGGGCGGGAGCCGGGGAAGGGAAAAACAGAAGCAGAAAAAGAAGCGGGGGAGCGGTGGACCAGACATCCAGACCTCCTAAAAGCCTCCTGCGGAGGCACAGGCGGGATCTTCTGGAAGTGAGAATTGGTTTTTTGGTTTTGGGGGGATTTTTTTGTTTTTGTTTTGTTTTAATCGTAGCAGAATGAGGAAATGGAGAGAGAACCTGAAAGAAGCCCCAAACGCGAGGACCTATTGCTCCTCAAGAATAAGATCTTCCAGAACAACTAGGCGAAAACTAGGCGTCTGGGAACCCCGAAATCTTTGGAGAAGCGGCCTCATCATGCCCCTCAGCGTTCCCTTTGGCAAAGGACTCGCTCCCATTGTTTGTTTGTTCACTTGTCTGTTTGTTAAAGAAATAAAACGCTTTTCATATATCTTTAAAATTAGTTGGTTCTATTATTTTATAATTACAAACAATGCTGCAGTCATCGTTCTTGTTCACTTCTCACTGGCCACTGTGTGCTCTAGGGGAGAGGCCTGGAGAGCAGTTGTTCCAGCATAGTGATCACATGGCTTTTATTTCATTCCATTTTTTTTCCTTTGTTGCTTTATTAGCTATAACTCTTTCCTTATGTCGATGACTGCTTTAGGGTTTCTGGGATACACCTTTAATTCACCACAGTCAGCTTTCAAGTGACATGACACTTCCCTTTCTGACCTTTATCTTAGTGTTATCGTGTATTTTAATTTTACCCCGTTATAAGTTTGTAATTCATTATTATTACTTTTATATATTACGTCAAATATTTTTTAGAATATTTAAATTCTAATTTAATTTAATTTATTCTAATCTGATCTAATCTAATTTAAATAAGAAAACGTGTAGTACATGCTTTCTAAATGCCATTTCCAACATTCACTTCTTTGTATCGGTCCACATTTTTATCTGGTATCCTTTTGCTTCGCCTGGAGGACTCTTTTAAGATTTCTTGCAGCGAGTGTTGATGAATTATTTTAGCTTTTGTACATTTTCTTTTTCTTTTTCTTTTTTTATTATTTTTTTTTTGAGTCAGAGTCTCGCTCTGTTCCCCAGGCTGGAGTGCAATAGTTCGGTCCTGGCTCACTGCAACCTCTGCCTCCTGGGTTCAAGCCATCTCCTCTAATAATAAAAGTGTCTCCCTTCTGGTGTCCCCTGCCGTGAATAATTGTGTCTCCCTTCCGGTGTCCCCTGTAGTGAATACTTGTTATTTCCTTTGGGAGTTGGACAGCATCTAAAAGTTGCCAGATCTGGGTAAAGTTGTATGGGGATCCTTAGTTGTTGACAGTCCCCTTTCCTTCCCTATGGCTGCGTGAGCATGGAGCACCGGGAACCCAGATTGACAGTCAGTAAATACATTGACTCTTAAGTTTTGTTTGTTTATTTGTTTGTTAGATTTTGTAACAGAGTCTTGCTCTGTCACCCAGGCTGGAGTGCAGTGGCAAGATCTCAGCTCACTGCAAACTCTGCCTCCGGGGTTCAAGTGATTTTCATGTCCCAGTCTCCCAAGTAGCTGGGATTACAGGCGCCCACCACCACACTTGGCTAATTTTTGCATTTTTAGTAGAGATGGGGTTTCACCATGTTGGTCAGGCTGGTCTCGAACTCCTGACCTCTAGTGATCCACCCACCTCCACCTCCCAAAGTGTGAGGATTACAGTCATGAGCCACTGCCCCTGGCCTTAAATATTTCCATAGTTGGAATGCCCTAATTAGAACAGTTCATTCTGATTTTTGAACAGAAGTCTGAGAAGGTAAACCCTTGGCCTCAATGACTTCTTGTTGGCTAACCTTCCTTTCTTATGCCTCATAAATAAAGCTATTTCCATCTCTCCACTACTCAACATTGGGGTTAGACATGGGCTTGTCTTTCAGGTTGGGCCTTCTAGAGATCTCTTCCATGGTTTCCACACAGAAGTCAATGAGTTGGGGATCTGTTTCTTGAGACGTGAGCTCCAGCAACAGAGTAGCAGGGTTTAAAAATCAACATCCTTTAAGGGTAACACCTTGGATGTCACACAGAAGGACCTGATATTTACGCAGCTGGTCCCCTGGTCGCCATTGGCATATTTTGGCTCCAGGACGCTCTGTACTGTACTTCACGGGCTTAAGTGGGGGTGCTGTGACATCTCATTGTTGTCCTAAGGTAAACTTACTGGCTTCTTCCAGCAATAGAGTGATGGTAGCCACAGGTCTCAAGCATCCTGGCTGCCCAGCTGCCACCTGGTCTAGCTGTTTAGAGAAATAGCCCACTGGTCCAGAGTAATTCCTGAGCCTTCAAGTTAGAACTTCCAAAGCTGTCCCTTGTTTTTCAAACAGCAGGTGAAAGGTTTTTCTAACTTCGAGATTCCTAAAGCAGGGGCTGTTCCTAGCTTTTCTTTTAAGGTTAAGAATGCCTGTTGACAGGTTCCATTCCAATTCAAAGGCTTGTGCACTCCCTTTTGGAGGTTCATAGAATGGTTTTGCTATGAGCCCAAACCTGGGAATCCAAACCTGGCAGAATCCAGCTATTCTCAAAAAGGCTTCTTAATCTGAGGGGGCTGGAGTGCCAGGATGGTCTCTTTTCATCCCTGGGCCAAGATCTTGGTCCCAGAAAGGAGTATGTGTCCCAAATACGTGATGTGACCCTTTGGACAGAAATGTGGGCCTTTGAGGAGATACCTGTTACCCTTGTTTTGTCACAAAAGTAAAGACTTCAATTGTATTTTTATCAGAAGCATCCCCTAGTGGGGCTGGAAATGAATAGGTCATACACATATTATAAGAGAGATCCATTCATTAACTGTAGTTCCCTTAATTCTTTTGCCAATGCATTGCCAAACAGATGGGGACCGTCCTAAAACCTTGGGGACAGGACAGTCCAGGTAAGCCAAGATGCAGCCTGAGTGTCTGGGTCAGTCACAATGCCAAAATGTCCTGGGAGTCTATAGGTGTAAAGGGATGTAAAAGAAAACATCTTTTAAATTGAAGACTGTGAACCAATGAGCATCTTCAGGGACTTGAGTTATTATTGCATAAGGATTAGAAACTACTGGAGCTGGAGTTACTGCCTCATTAACTGCCCTAAGATCCTGAAGAAATCTATATTTTCCTGTTAAGAAGTTTGGCTTATTAACAGGAAAAATGGGGGTGTTACATTGGGACTGACAGAATTGTCATAATCCATCCTTCGTTATTAGAGGACGGATGCCCCTCTGAGCCTCAGGTCTAAAAGGATATTGGGTTTTTTTGTTCTTTGTTTTTGCTTTTTTTGTTTTGAGACAGAGTCTCCCTCTTTGTCCAGGCTGGAGTGCAGTGGTGAGAGGCTCACTGCAATCTCTGCCACCTGGGTTCAAGCAGTTCTCCTGCCACAGCCTCCAGAGTAGTTGGGATTACAGGCACCCATCAGCACACCCAGCTAAGTTTTGTGTTTAGTAGAGATGGGGTTTCGTCATGGCCACACTGGTCTTGAACTCCTGGCTTCAAGTAATACTCCCGCCTTGGCTTCCCAAAGTGCTGAGATTACAGGTGTAAGCCATCACACCTAAAAGGATATTGTTTTTCCCATAGATAATTAACACTGCGTTTCAAAATAACCTGACTGGGAGGACATTAACAGTTCTTCCAGGAGCTTCCATGTCCCAAACAGAGGGGAAGTCATGTGCTGGAAGGAATGTCTTTATCTGTGTTAAGACATGCTCTTAGAGCTGGGAGAATTGTCCCTTTCCAGCCTGTGGCCTTTTCTTGAGGTGCTCCAAATTGAACTATGGCCTGTAATTGGGAAAGTAAGTCTCTTCCCAGTAAAGGAATAAGGCATTCTGGGATAGGCAAAAATCTGTGGGAAAACATATGGTTCCTTACAGTGCAACTAAAGGAATGGGTGAATCTCCTGGCTTTTGGCTGGCCATCAATCCTCATTCCAGTATAAGAGTGGGAAGACAGCAGCCCGAGGACCGGATCAGAACTGAGAAGGTGTCTACCATGTCCAATAACTCAGTATTTTTACCTGCCATGTCAGGAGTTAACTGAGGCCCTCTGTAGACATGGTAAGGTGACTGGTGGAAGCTGTAGGGAATCTTGGGCCCTGTCAGTCCTCTGTTCTCTCAACCATTAGAAGTCTGGGTAGCTGAGACTCCCTTTGGAGCCTGAGGCAGTCTTTCCTCCAGTGGCCCTCTTGCTTACAGAAGGCTCACCGATTCCAGCCCAGGGGCTGATGAGCTGGCCTTCGTCTGGGCATTCCAAAGCCACTCTTGCAACACTTTCTTACCATGGGTAACCCAGAAGCCGTAGGAGGCTGAAAGCAGCTGCTAACAGTTGCACTTTTTGGTCATTTCTTTTGGTTTTCTCCTCTTCCTCTGCCCGTGGCTATTGTTGTAAACTCCAAAGGCCATGTTTAAGAGTTGGCTCACGGAATGTGGGTCCCATTCCTGCCTTTTGTAACTTCCTCCTAATGTCAGGGGTAGATTGGGGAATAAAATGCATGCCCGGAAGAGCCTGCCCTTCCAAGGTGTCAGAGTCTACATTCGTATTTTCCTGAGTGCCTCAACCAAGCAGCCCTGAAGCAGAGCAAGATTTTCACCCTTCCCCTGAATTCCTTCTCTTTCCTTGTCATAATTAACTGGCTGAATCACACACCTTTTCATACCTTCTGTTAAACAAGTTAGCCTGTGATTTCTACGTTGAAGATCTTGGGAACCCTTCTGGTAATCCCACTGAGGGTCTCTATGTGGAACTGCATCTCCTTCTACATAAATGGCACGGCCTTGGATACGAGCAGCTATTCTATCTGCATATTCACAGGCAGTGCCCAGAATCCTTTGCTTCTCCTCTATGGGACAGCAAGTGGATAATAATATTTGCAAGTTGTGCCAAGTTAAATCAAAAGACACGATCAACCTAACAAACTTCTATGAACTGCTCTGGATCCTTCAAAACCCAGCCAAATTTCCCCTTGAATAAAGCCAATTCGGACATGGGAAATGGCACACAGACTTTGATTGTTCCCCTGTCTCTGCCAGCTGCCTCCCACAATGGACACAGATTCCATTTCAGGGGCTGATAGAGAGCCCCACTGCTGGTGGTACTGGTTGGGTTTACTTCCTTGGGCCGTGGGGGGATATAGGCTGGAGCTCACTGAATAAGGGGGAGGGGTTCCTGATGACATTGGGTGGAATCCCGCCCTGGACAACTGGCATCACCCCTCTCAGAATTGGGGGACTGAGAACACCCTGGGGAGGGGATGGGCCTTCCAGGGGGTGCCACTAGGAAGGGAGCATTGAGGATCTCCCATGCAGTTTCTTGGTGCCTGGAAGTAACATGAGCCAGACATATCCCGCAGTTGACTCTTAAGTCAGAATCCTGGTAGGGGGCCATAAAAGCCTGTACATAAGGAGCTTCTCTCCATTTTCCTTCCTTTCTATGAATAAGTCCAGTTGTAAAATAGTATTATGATGTAAAGAACCAGTTTCGGGTGAAATTTCTTGTTCTCCCAAGAAAATGTGTTTCTTTTTCTTTGAGCCATCTAATTTGAATTTGCTCCAATTGCCTAAAAGACACCCTAGTGGGGAGTCCTTTGGGATGCTCACTGTTGTCCCCATGTCTAACAAGGATCTCTACTCCACCCAGAAGTTTTTCTAACTCTAGCAAAACCCCAGTTACTTTTCCTTTCAAATTCCGACCTCCTGCAGAAAGATGTACGTACAGGTAGCAAAGCGTTATGAAGGTGGACTGTGAAAGATGAATGAGCAGTAGAATGATGGGTCTGAATTCCGCAGAGAGTGAAGAAAGCATTTCTGTTTGGGCAAAGAGGGGCTAAGAGAAACAAGGTGGTCAGGGAAGGGAGGAAGGGAAGGAGGGAAAGCGTGAACAGTGTTGTCCCTGAGCTGCCACAGAATCTACCCGGCAGCCACAGACACTGAAGAGAAATGTTTGGGCAAAATGTTTGGGTGGCTGCTGCTTGTCTGCCACTATGGGTAGTTGTCACTTGGGTTAGGGGTCCAGGAACCCCTGGCCCCTGTGACCAAGAGTACAGTATGGCCTTAAGCAAGGTCACACAGGAAGGGGCCCACAACAGGCTCTTATGGAAAATGGTAATTTTTTAACTTAAGGGCAGAGAAGATGACATCAACACTCCCCCAGGGGAGGGGCTCTAATCCACAATCCTATAGGGATGTCAATGCTGAAAACCCTAGAGCATCCAGGCGGAGGCCAACAGTGACAGTGGAACTCTCACACACAACAAAATGCCAAAACCCCAGAGTACCCAAGTATCAGCCAATGAGGTTCCCCCACGCCTAATGCTGGAAGTCCAGGGGGTGGCCAATGGTGAACCCCAAAGGCCAAGTTGGGGCCACAGAACCATGTGACTCTGGCATCTCGGGGGTCAACACAGTAAGGGACTTTCACAACCAAGTGTCCTGCCTTAAACAGTTCTTGACTCTGTCCTGTGCTGTCCTGTGTGGCGTCCCATCCCATCTTGTCTTATCTTGTCTTCTCTTGTCTTTGTGGTCACCAGATGATACAAGGCAGAACAACCCCAAAATTGAGGCTTAGCCCAGGAGAGTTCTTGGCTCCTCCCAGGTAAGAATTCAAGGGCAACCCAGCCGTGAAAGAAAGCAACTCTGGTTAAACTGATGCTGCTTCTTGTGGAGCAGGGGTAACCCGTAGGCAGTGTGTGGGCTGCTAGCCAGCTGTGTGTATACCCACTTTTAATTAGATGCTAATTAGGAGGTAGGTTATTCAGAACTTTCTGGAAAAGGGATGGGGTGTTTCCAGAACCATATAAGGTAACCTCCTGGGCGTTGCCATGGCATGTTGACGTTTTGATTTATAAGTTGTCATGGCACTGGTGGGAGTGTCTTTATGCTAATGAGCATTGAGAGTAACTAGAGGTAGCTTTCGTCTCCATCTGCTGGTTTTGGTCAGCTTCTTCACCACACCCTGTTTGGACCAGATCCTTCTCTCATCAACCAGGCCACCACTGGAAAAGAAGTCCTGCCACTTTCCTGCCTCAGTAGACTCTCTTTAAAGAATGATCTTAAAAGTTTGCTATTTACTCATGATCTGGAGAAATCTTCCTATATAGGCCAAATTCCCACTCTTGAGATTTCTGTAGGACCGACAGGTAAAAACAATATACCCCAAAGGGACTGTTAGGTTTCAAATCACTTACTCTCCTTTGGATTTCTTTTTCTGAAAATAAATTCTTCATATACATTGACTTGTCTTTTGCAATCCAATGTAAAAGCGGGACATCTTCTTCAGAAGCTTTGAAACATACAAATTAGCCTTCAACTTACCTACCAGACTTCCAGGCTAGAAGGCTGATTCACGTAAGAAGATCTAAGAAGACACTTCACCTATATCCTGGGTGACAGGAGGGGATCCCTTAGATAGGTTTGTACAGCAGACTGGTAACCTATACCTTCTTCTAGCAGCGAGAGGTACTGAGAGCTGTCACTGCTCCTGCAAGGCAGAGACCCACAGAGAGCCAAATTTTAGCCTAGAACTCAGCCAGCTCTTCACAGCCTCCCATGTGTTACAGTTTCCTCCACAATTATTTACTTTGAAAGATTTCAAACCTATAGAAAAGTTCAAAAGAAAGAACACCTCTACACCGTTCACCCAAGTTCAACAATTAACATTCCTTTATCTTTTTTCTCTGTCTACACACACCTACACACACATTCATATTTCATAGTAAATGCAGAAAAAGAAAACTCCACTTGATTCCTAAATATTTCAGCATGTATTTCATGAGATTAAGGACATTATCCTATATAATTATAATACAATTCAATGATCAAACCTAAGGATATTAACATTAATTCAATAATATTATCTAGTATATAGTCCAGATAAAAATTTTCTAATTGTTTAGAAAATGTCACATCTATACACATGTATGTGTATGTATATAGGTATTTATGCCTATATAGTGTGTGCATGTGTGTTATACGTACACATATAACACACACTATATATGCATAAATGTCTGTATTTATATATACATGTGTGCATGTGTGTTATATATACACATATAACACACATGCACACATTACATATGCATAAATGTCTTAATTTAATGATATGTGTGTGCATAAATATCTTAATTTAAAGATATATACATATCATTAGCTGAAAGCTGCCTCTATACATATTTTAAAGGTTTCTCCATACGTAGTGAACTGTAACCTAACTGAATGTTACAGTTCAGTACTGTACGTAACCTACACTTTTTTTTTTTTTTTTTTTTGAGACAGAGTCTTGCTCCATCACCAGGCACCAGGCTGGAGTGCAGTGGCTCAATCTCGGCTCACTGCAAACTCCATCTCACAGGTTCAAGCAATTCTCCTGCCTCAGCCTCCCAAGTAGCTGGGACTACAGGCGCACGCCACCACGCCCAGCTAACTTTTGTATTTTTAGTAGAGACGGGGTTTCACCATGTTGGCCAGGATGGTCTCGATCTCTTGACCTCATGATCCACCCGCCTCAGCCTCCCAAAGTGCTGGGATTACAGGCATGAGACACCACGCCTGGCCAACAGCCTGTAACCTATTCTTGTGCCAATGACTGAGTTTTGGCCAATCGAAGGTGGCCAACTATTCGAACTGGGTTCAAATAAGACAAACTCAGAGCTGTAGCCAATCCGATTATTTTTGTACCTCATTTCTGTTTTCTGTAAGTCACTTTCCTTTTCCCATCCATAAATCTTCTTCCGCCACATGGTATCACTAGAGCCTCTCTGAACCTATTCTGGTTCTAGAGCTTCCTAATTCAGGAATTCTTCTTTGCTTAATTAAACTCTGTGTGTGTGTGTGTGTGTGTGTGTGTGTGTGTGTGGGGTAATACATTATATACATATGTAATGTATATATGCATATGTATACATAATATTTATTTATTAAGAGAGAGAGAGCGAGCGAGAAGTGAGTTGTGATACTGACGTTGTTCCCCAGGTTCCCAGTAAAGTTCCTCAATTGCACTTGAGTTACCTAGAACAGTCCCTCTGTTTCTTTGCTTTTGTTGCTAAGTTTTTGAAGGGGATAGGCTAGTTATCTTGTTCAATATCCTGCATTCTGATCAAACAACATTTTTTGAAAGAACAGGTTATAGGAATTTTTGCTTCTTACCACTCCACCTGTCAGAAAGCAAGTGATACAAGAACAAAATATTGTGAATATTTTTACATCAAAAGTATTAAAGAAAACTCAGCATCTGCCAGCGAGTTTATGGTGTGCCATGGTGGCACAGTGATTAGCGCTTTGCGTTGTGAATGCAGAACCTCAGTTCCAATCCAAAACGGTGGTGTCTGGCATCTTTTGGGTAGAAACTGGGGTACCTTTTGGTTTGCTTTCAATCCCGCACTGGCTGAGTCCTTTAGCGGGGTTTATTTACCACTGACTGCTGCAATGCGGTGCGGTCAGGCAAAGGGAAGGAGACCCCACGTTCCACACACCTGGGGCCCAGGACACGCTCTATGTCTCACCATTGAGCAGAAAATATCCCAAAAGGTAAAGTGCCACCTTTCAATCCACCATGGTGGTAGCTTCCACTAACGCAGTGGTGTGGTCATAACTGGTTTTTACTGTTCCTCACAATGGCTGCAACTCTTATTTGCAGCCAGAGAACAAGGCTTACCACTGACTTGCCAGCGTGATCCAGTGAGGACCAGCAAAACACACCTGAACTAGGTCATTGGGAACTTGGAGGTGCCTCCTGTCTGGGCATGCGTTGAACCACCCCACAAGGTGAAATGCCTCTTCTCAAGAAGACTTCTCTGTACTTTCCACTAACGAAATTGTGTAGTCACAGCTGTTCTTCTGGTTGAGATATTAGCAGGGATTTTTTTGCAGGGGCGGGGGGAATGAAAATGAGCTTTTACTGAGTTTAAAATAAAATCCAAACTCCTTGCCATGGTCTACACTGACTTGTCTCCATCTTTCATTCCCCAACCCCCATGTTTATGCTAAAGAGCAAACTAATGTAATGTAATTCACATAGTGTAAAATTCAAATCTATTAACTGGACAGCTTATTAAATATTGACAAATGAAATCATCACCTAGATCAAGTTATAGAAAATTTCCATCATCCCAGAAAGGTCTGTAGACACCAGGCACAGTAGCTCATACTTGTAATCCCAGCACTTGGGAGGCTGAGGTGGAAAGATGGACTGGGCCAAGGAGTTTGAGGCCAGCCTGGGCAACGTGGCACGACCCCCATCTGTATAAAAAAAAGTTTTTCAAATATAAAAAGGAAAATAAATTTTAAAAGGTCCATAGAGTCCCTTTCCAGGCAACCCCCCCCATTCTCCACTTTATCAGTTAATCACTATTCTGATTATCACCATCGATTCTGTTGCTCTCTTCTTGAAATTCACATAAATTCACTTTTTGTGCTGTGGGTTTTTTTCACATCTTTAAAATATATCCACATTATTATATGCATCGAGTTGATTTGGGTGTTACTGGTGAATGTTATTCCAGTGTGGGAATACATCACAGTTGATGGACAATTTGATTATTTCTATTTTGGACTGTTATGAAAAAAGCTGCTGTGCATGAATATTTTTGTACAAATCTATTTGTCAGCAAGTGTTCTATGTTGTCTTAGATTTTGTATTTGTCTCTGTTTGGCATCTATTAATCACAGGACAATTATAATAACTATATGTTCTTATTTGCTGTATTTTTTTCTTAAAACAATTTACTGACATATGTTTGGTATACTAAAAGCTGTACATATTTAATGAATACATCTTGCTGAGTTTGGAAATAAATATAGACTCATTGAATCATCGCCACAATGTATACAATAAAACTATTTGGCTGGGCGCGGTGGCTGACATCTATAATCCCAGCACTTTGGGAGGCCCAGGCTGGCAGATCACTTGAGGTCTGGAGTTCAACAGCTTGGCCAACATGGTGAAACACGATCTCAACTAAAAATAAAAAAATTATTTAAAAAAAAAAAAAAAAAAAAAAAAAAAAAAAAAAAAAAAAAAATAAAAAAAAAAAAAAAAAGAAGTCAGCATGATGGCACACACCTGTAATTTCAGCTGCTCGGGAGGCTGATACATGAGGATTGCTTTAACCTGGGAGACGGAGGTTGCAGTGAGCCGAGATCACACCACTGCACTCCAGGCTGGGCAACAAAGCAAGATTCCATCTCAGAAAAAACAACAACAGAAAAATCACCTCCAAAAGTTCTGTCCTGCCCTCTTTGCTTATTATTATTATTTTAAGTTTTATATTCTAATTGACACAAAATAGTTATAATATTTATGGGAGTACATATGATATTTTGCTACATGCCTACAATGTGTAATGATCAAAACAGGGTGTTTAGGATATCCATCATCTCAAACATTTCATCATTTCTTTGTGTTGGGAGCATTTCAAATTCTCTCTTCTTAGCTACTTTGAAATATACTATATACTGCTGTTAGCTATAGTCCCCCTACTGTGCTGTTTCCTTTCTGAGCTCCCACCCAACCCCCTGATGTTCCAGCTGCTATGGATGTGCAAGCTTTGTCCTCTGTTCCTTTAATCTAGGAAGACAGTTTGGTTTTGTACTGTAATTTAGCTAACCCAAGTAAGGTGGACCAAAGTGTGTTCAGTAAGCTAAAAATAAAATCCTAAGTCCCCCAACTGACTAAGTGGACCCCCCGTTGGCCAATGTGACCCTAGGCAAACCTTAAAAACTGAGACCCTGGCCAAGAAGAAACAGGAGGCCAGACAAGCCTCATCATATTCCCACCCTTTTGCAGTCTGAACAAAACTGACCAACCTTAACGTTATCATAGCGACCATAAGACTGACGGAACGGACTCTTTACGGCAATAAGACACCAAATTATAAATAGGACCTAGGACCGTGCCAGGCAAGGGTGAAATCACATACCCCCTACAAGTAAAGAATCAACTATGTTCTAACTGCCACAGGGTTTTTCTCTAGCAGCTAAACAAGCCCTGGCCTTGAGTATAAGGAGTGTGGAAGCACTTGCTATTCACCCCTCACTACATACTGAACCCCACTTTCCACAAGCCATAACTGCAGCCTTGATTGGATAAGAGACTGATTTCAGTAACTTTATTCTGATGAGTAGACCAGCAACCATGGACTGGTTCTGTCAGATTTCCAGCAGCTGTGCGTTTGCGTGCCTTTGTGTCCTGAAAAGACCTTTGTGTATAGGCCTAATTGTAATGCATTTAAATGCTAAGTATCCACAACAAGGTGAACAAGGTTGTATATTATGTGAATGTCTGTTCAATAAGCATGCATCAGGACCCCCTTCATAAATATTCATGAATCCTCCTATAACTTGTTGAATATGTATGTTTGGCCAACTCATTCAACTTGAATTCCTGTCTTGCCCCTCCCTCCCTCAAAGTGCCTGCTTCTGGGCTTTCTGCATTTCCCAGCCTGTCAGGATGACCACCGGTGTATCACGCCTGTAATCCCAGCACTTTGGGAGGCCAAGGCGGGCGGATCCCAAGGTCAAGAGTTCGAGACCAGCGTGGTCAACATGGTGAAAGCCCGTCTCTACTAAAAATACAAAAATTAGCTGGGTGCAGTGGTGCACGCCTGTATCCCCAGCTACTCAGGAGGCTGAGGCAGGAGAATCACTTGAACCCAGGAGGCAGCAGTTGCAGTGAGCAGAGATCCTGCCACTGCACTCCAGCTTTATTTATTTATAAATAAATAAATGAAGTCTCCCCTGTAACCTTACAAATTGTATGATTTTTCAGTTAACAGCTCTCTGCCAAAAGTTTGCAAAATGGAAAATTCACTCCACACCTTTCTTCCACATGTCTGCCTGCTTTTGTTCGTCTTCCAGCATCTTCTAATTATTTTTGGAAATACGTTTTTCTACTTTGTAGTCACTATCTGTGGGAGAGTTACTCTGAAAGCAGCAAGCAGCCATTATCAGAAGCAGAACTCGTTCTGTCAGTAATGGCAGCCCAGCAAATAGGGCAGGACCCCACCCAGGTGTCAATCAATGCATGGCTGTGTCACCTTGAGGAAGCTGCTTAGTTGACCTCTAAAGCCAGTACTGCCATGTGAGAAATGGAGCTATGGAAAGAACAGGAGTGCTAGGGTGCCCAAGGAGGAAAAGAGTAAGAACCAGGTTTTCTGTCGAGTGCGTGGGAAACAGGTAGAGGGTCGCCATTAACTCCTCTTCTTCATGGAAGCTTTCGGAAACTCTCCTGCATCTGGGCCTTGGGGCACCTTGCAAATTGTAGTAACAGTGGGGGAAGAGCTGCTGCTTTTGGAGACCTTACCGAAGCACACCTTCCCTGACCGGGAATCAAACCCAGGCCGCAGCAGTGAAAACACCAAATCCCAGCCACTAGACCACCAGGGAACCAGCAACAACTTTGTTTCATTCCTCTTGTCTTCCAAAGTTTTCTCCAAAAGGTGAACCTGCACGCGATGCCCACAAAGGCTGCCAGATGCACAAGTCAAAACTGGTCCAGAGGCTCTGACGTCTGCTGTGCTCCCTGAGGACTGCGGAGCCCCTGGAACTGCAGCTATGAGGCCCATGTAAACCCGAAGGCCTATCCCCCTCGAAGATGTCCGCCTCCCCAAGAAACTACTGGACCTCTTTTGGCAGTCCCGTAACTACAAAGACAGGAGCCAATGAAGCCATCAGAGCCCTCAGCAGGGGCACCTGGGCGTTCACTGTGGTGGCTGTAGACACCGAGCCTCTAGAGCTCATTTCACACCTTCCACTGCTGTGTGAAGATGAGAATGTGCTGGGCCTGCCTGGAATGTCTGTGCATGCCAAGCAGACCCTGGGGCGGGCGTGTGGGGTCTCCAGTCTGGTCATCATCTGTTCTGTCACCATCAAAGAAGGCTCACAGCTGATCCAGTCCATTCAGCAATCCATTGAAAGGCTCCTAGTCCAAACCTGTAGTGTCTAAACCTGTGGTCTCGGCTCCATTCTCTCTGCAGACTCCTCCCCCGAGGTTATTTTCAGCTACTTTCTCTTGTTATAAAATACTGTAGTACTAAATCTGGTTTCTGGGGTTTGTATTGTTTTTGTTGTTTTACAGGGCTGTTTTCCCCCTTCTCCCTGTCTACCCTCTCTCTGCCATGCTTCGTCCTGTTATTCTCTCTATTGAAAAATGAACAAATGTTCAGAACAGAGGAAGCAGAGTGGTGTCACCATCAAAGGCAGGAAGGGCCAGGAGAGCCTGATGGGAGCAGGGCTATAGATCTGGTTCTAGCCGTCAGCCACTACCTTTCTACTGCGTGCAGGTGCAATGGAAGCAAACAGCACCCACTATGGGGATCGCTCCAGCGTCGAGGCCCTCTGACTGTGCCTCCGCCATAATGTGAGCTTGAGCCCAGACCTATTTCCCCCTCCTGGAGGCAGTCGAGCTAAGGGAAAGCAGGAACTAAAAGATGGATGATTTTGTAGAAGTTATCTCAGATTCCCTGACACTGACACAATGGCTCGGGGATGGCTGTGTGGTTTTACTAAGACATTGTGTTTTATCTTGGTACCTGTTTACTCTAGTTTTATGACTCTGTTTACTCTAGTTTCATGACTCTGTTTACTAAACATTATCTAAGCCCTGTAACTTGTCTCACATGTCTCTTGGAGATTGTTACCTTTAAGATCTATGAGTTTTGCCTGACCTTAAAGAATGTTACCTTCTCAAATGTAAATCCCTACACAATAGGTAAAGAAAAATCTCCACCCTCGTGCTTACTTTTATGGCCCCTAGTTATGTACTTCCCTTTTATTGGTATTTTATCTTCTCCTCCAGACTTGCGGTATTGTAACTTTTGTTCCTCTTTATTGTATAGAATTAACAATGTGGGTTGACGTCAGCTACTGAAAGCTCACAGTATATATTGGGACCCTTTACACAAATAAAATTGCTGTTTAGGTATTGCTGTATGGGCACTGTCTATTCAGACCTCCAGACCCTACTTTTCTGTCCCCTATTTTTCCGCGCACTCTCTCTTCCAGGTATTGGGACCCTCTTGCTGGCTCCCCCGGCAGACGTGCCGTTCCCGACAACCCACCATGTATCCCTGGGCCTGGCATGGAGAATCATTCATACGCGTCCATATGAGCGAGCGATTTCCTTTGCTTCCAGGGGATTATGTACCATTTTCAGAGAAAACGTGTGTTCTATGAGGTTGCTAGGTTTATGTCCAGGTGTCATTTACTAATGTACTCCCGCTGCTTGCTTTTGGGTGCTCTTCCTTCACCCCACAATTGTGCCCCGATGGCGGCAGGACAGCAGCACACCAAAGAGACGCGCTGCAAGATTCCTCAGGTGGGTGAGTGGGACATGGGTCAGTTGACTCGGGTCTTGACAGAGGCAGGAGTGGCAAGGGCAAAGAACATAACCTGGTGCTGGGGTGAAGGATTCTGGGAAGATCGTGGAGACCTGGCTGGCAGCTACAGCAGAGATGACGGAATCCAGGGAAACAATTCTCTCTGGTGAATCGAGATTTCTTCAGGGGACACGTGGTGGCAGCTCTGACAGCCCTCACCCCTGTCTCCTGCCACAGTGTGGGTCATATGTATTCTTTATCACACAAGGAGGGTGCTAATTAATGTGTCATTTATTTTTGTGAGCACATTAATAAAGAAATATATTCATATTCCAATTTAATGGGGAAAAATCTGATCTAGAGATGTCTCTTTTCAAGGCAACAGCATGGCTTTGGAGAGATGGCCACAGGAGCCCTGGCAGTGGACCAGGGTGCTGGGAACAGGGCAAGGGAGGCACCCAGGCTGAGAAGGGGCTAAGCACTGAGCCCCTGGGACCTCCAACAACAGGACCCAGAGACTTGGAGGAACCCAGAGAGCCTGGATGGAACCTCTTGCAAGCAAGGCCTGGGGTCCCTGACAGAGCATGGGATGTTTCCCCTAAAACCTTTCGCATCTGCACTGTTTCCACCTTAGTTGGAATTCTTTGTTCTCATCCTTGCAATACTCAGAGGAAAAAAAAATACAATAAAATCACAGGTTTTTATTTGTTGGTTTGAAGACAGGGTCTTGCTCTGTCACCCAGGCTGGAGTGCAGTAGCATGATCATGGCTCATTGCAGCCCCAAACACCTGGGCTCAAGTGATTCTCCCACCTCAGCCTCTGGAGTAGCTGGGACCTGCTGCACAGTCTCGCCTTTTCTGATCACTGAATTAGAGCAAATGACTGTCCTGAAGAAGGTACCCTGGGGACAGTGGGTTGGCCTGTCTTTCCAGCCTTTCTTGGCCCTGCCCTGACCTTCAAGCCTCTTCCTTGCCTGTGCTCAAGGTCCAGAGACACGCTTAAGGCCTCTCTGCATGGCTTCTCTTGAAGAGTCAGGAACCCCACACTTCCTGTTCAGCCTGCAGAGAAGCTTCAAGCCGCATACTTTTGGGTATACTAGGATCCTGCAAGGCACCTATGTGCAGCGGCCCCTGAAGTGGGTTTGTGGGTCTCCAGACACCTGCAGCCCTTTCTGCTCCTGTAGGAAAAAGGGCAATTGCCTTTTTTTTCTGTCCAGGAAGGATTCCAAAATGTTCTGAGTCAGAGAGACAGTGGTGAATCCTCTCCTCTGGGTCAGTGGGGAGGGAGAGAGCAGATTCAGAGGGAAGAGAGTGAGAAAACATGCCAGGAAATCACCAAATCAAAAGCTCCCAGGACGCCTGCCTCATCTGGAACTGGACTCCCAGTCTCTAGGGAGGGAGACAGTCCTGTCCAGTCCCAGTCTCCGGTCCGAGCCAAAGGAGAGAAAAGCTGGACACTGTGGCATGGCGTCCAGTCAACATTTTGTCACTTTCCCCGGGGTGGGAGCATTTGATCTTTGGATATGAAGGAAACGTGGTAACCACTGCAGTGAGAAAAGCAGCTGCTGGAGAAAATGGCACTTTATTCCCCAAATTTGTTTTACACTCACTTCTAAAGAAGACCTTAGAGAAAACATCTTTCAGCAAAAGGAAACTCAGCCTGTTGATCTTTTGCTGTGAGGCAAATGTGAAAACTTCACAGACGCTGCCTTTCTCTGAACACTGCCCTTACCTCTTTCTTACAATTCCCTTCAAGACCTGTTCAACAGGAACATTAAAAAGGCAAATAAAATGTTTCAAGTTTTATGAAAGAAACAATGCAATAAAACTGCCCTTACAAAAAAAAAATCTCAGGATGGAGGTGGAGATCCTGTGATCATCAAATCTGAATAGGCTGCCTGTGTCCTTCAGCAGTGATGGCTCAGTGAAACCCTTGCATTTTATAAACCTCGCGGCCTGATCTTCAAACACATTCAATGCCAGCCAAGAAGCATAGTTTGGCCTGAGTTGGATGTTCTATATTTTCAAACAGCCAAATGCCTTGAGATACAGCCTCTGCTAGGGCACCTGCTAAAACTCGTACATATGAATAAGTATAGCTTAACTTGAGTTGAATAGACTAAGTGAGAGCGGCAGTGAGGGATGTCCTCTGGAAGATGTGGAGGTGCTGTGGCCAAAGGGCTGGCAAGGAAAGAGCTGGTCAGACCCCTCAACCTGGGGGAAAGGGTGAGCAGGGAGGGTCCTATGGCTCCTGGGAGGACCCGAAGCATGATTGCCTGTCAAGAGCCACCAGCCCTGATGGCCGGCGCTGGTGAAAAGGCCCCCGAGGCACAGTCTGGAGCCTTGCAGGGGCAGCATCCACACTCTTTCAGCGTGGGGCACTCAGGGCTCCGATGCTCAATACGCACTGGCACCTGCAGCTTCTGGAAGCCAGAGAGAGTCAGCCGGGAGAATCCTGCACACGCGCGCTTAGTTCCCGGAAACCCTGCATGAGATGCGGGATCCCGAAGCCAGATTGAGGGTCCATAGGATCTTGGCTTTGGGACTAAGTGAGGAACCCTCAATGAGGGTTCAGCTTCTCTGCCTGAGGGATTGTGTTTCCTGGTGTCTTTTTCACTAAAATGTTGAAAAGCCGTCGCATTTCTTATATTGGAGACTCCAGTAGTTAAAAATGGCAGATGTTAACATTTTCAGAAATACGTCTTGTGCCAGGCACTGTAAGGGGGCTCTGTAGTGCAGTGGTTTCATGTTCCATTCACAAGTGAAAGGTCCCTGGTCTCCCGTTGGAAATGGGGTGGCAACACCCTTGCTTTTGTGAAGGTTGGAAATACACAAGTGATTCTGAAGAAACATGAAAGAACTCCCATTACTAATCAACAATCTGCTCACAGCGAACCACACCTCCTCCTTGTCCTGCTAGTCAGAGTGGTGAGGAGGGAAGGGCACAATTGTCACCAGGCAATCATTTCAGCAAGGGAGATTGAGGGCAACACAGCAAGGTTAAGTTTGAGATCAGGACCTCTCATAAAGTTCTCTTCATTCTCTTCTAATGCCTGAATTTCTCCGTAGACTGAAACCGAGTAAGCGATGACGTCTGGGAAAGTTCAGGGGTTATTTCCTGTGGGTCCAGCTTGGCTGCCCCCCCATCTCAGAGCACAGCTGCGGAACAGGTTGATTTGCCTGAGAGAAAACCAATCTGAAGCTGTATCTGGATCTTAAGCCAAGTATATACATATATTTGAGATGGAGTCTTGCTTTGTCACCCAGGCTGGAGTGCAGTGACTCTATCTCGGGCCACTACAGCTTCCACCTCCCAGGTTCAAGCGATTCTTCTTCTGAGCCTCCCAAGTAGCTGGGATTACAGGCATGCATATGCCTGGCTAACTTTTGTATTTTTACTAGAGATGGGGTTTCACTATGTTGGTCAGGCTGGTCTCGAACTCCTGACCTCAGGTGATCTGCACACTTCGGCCTCCCAAAGTGCTGGGATTACAGGCATGAGCCACCGTGCCCAGCAAAAGTATATATTTTTAGGCCTGGTTCTGCAGCTCACACCTGTAATCCCAGCATTTTGGGAGATGGAGGCAGGCAGATCACCTGAGGTCAAGAGTTTGAGACCACCCTCGCCAACACGGCAAAACACCATCTTTACTAAAAATACAAAAATTAGCCAGGCATGGCAGCGCATCCCTGTAATCCCAGCTACTCACACAGTGAAGAAAACAGTATCTGTTCACGCCAGCCAGACTGGAATTATTCATCATTCATAATGCTTTAGTAATGAGATGCAATCAGCCTTGCACTGAGCACTACTCCTGAACCACTTAAAAGTTCATAAAAGCAAGACCCAAAGGGATCAAACTGTTTACGGGTCACTTAAGTGCATCCCAGAACAAAATTCAAGACGATTTATAGAAATTATAAAATATGACTTCCTCCTGGCAAGGACAAAAAATGAATTTAAAAATAGCTAGTACGCAGGAAGGTAAACTTTACAATGTCCAGCATCCAAGTATGCAAAGAGCCAGGAAACGATGACCCATAAAGAGGGAAATCGTCAGTTAATCAAAATTGAACAGACCTAACATGACGTTAGAATCAGCAGAGAGGATGGCCAGTGGTGGCTCACGCCTGTAATCCCTGCACTTTGGGAGGCCCAGGCGGGCGGATCACCTGAGGTTAGGAGTTCAAGACCAGCCTTGTCAACATGGTGAAACCCCATCTCTAGTAAAAATACAAAAATTAGCCAGGCATGGTGGCAGCCACCTGTAATCCCAGCTACTCGGGAGGCCGAGGCAGGAGAATCACTTGAACCCCGGAACGGATGTTACGGTGAGCCAAGATGGCGCCACCGCACTCCAGCCTGGCGATTAGAGTGAGAATCGTCTTAAAAACAAAAACAAAAAAACCACGTCTGATTGTTTAACCAAAAGTAATATAGATGGATTATGGGGGTTTAGAACACAGGTTCAGGTGATTCTCCTGCCTCAGCCTGGTGAGTAGCTGGTATCTGTAATACCAGCAAGTGCTAGGACGCCCATCTAATTTTGTTTTGTATTTTTAGTAGAGACAGGTTTTCTTCCATGTTGGTCAGGCTGGTCTCAAACACCTGACCTCAGGTGATCCGCCTGCCTCAGCCTCCCAAAGTGCTGGGACCACAGGTGTGAGCCACCACGCCCACCTTTTTTTTTTTTTTTTTTTTTTTTTAAGAGATGGGAGTCTCACTGGTCTTTTTCTGAGCTCAAGCCTAGGCCTCCCAAAGAGCTGGGATTACAGGAATGAGTCACAACGTCTGGGAACAAATGCCAACATTTATCTGTGCACAACTGCTGACATTTAAAAGCAGTCCCTGGATGGACTTGAACCACCAACCTTTTGGTTAACAGCCAAACGCGCTAACCAATTGCGCCACAGAGACAACCTAAACCTATAGATTTCATCTCAACATAGATTAAGCAATCGCTAAACTCTAGGGGTTGCCATTCGCTTTCTGCAGGACGAGTACGCAGACTCCAAAGCCTGACAAACCAGAGAGGTTGAGTTGACTAATCATTTTTTCCCACGTTAGAAACTCGCGCACTGTGTGCCTGAAGCCAGAAGGGCGGTCAAATGGCCTTTGCCCTGCGTTGACCCGCTCCTGCTTCAGAAGCCAGTGCCTCTGGAAACGCCTGGATCTGCGACCCCCGCCTCAGCCTAGTGAGGCTCAAGGGAAGCCACTCCTCGTAGCTCTTTCTGGGTTTTGTGCGCCACCTTCAGGAAATATCTGCTCCGCTTGCTCTCCCCCTCCCTCAACTCGGCTTCGGTAGATGGGGTCGGTGGGGTGGGAGTGAGAAAGAGGCAGGGGGTTCAAAAGGGGAAACAGGAAAAGGAGGAGGAAGAAGCAGGGGAGACCCAGACGAGACAACGGGAGCGCCCAGGCTGCCTGTGCAGAGGGCACCGGCCAGATGCAGAGGAGATGGGACGTGTATCAGAATGGAGAGGGAGAAACAGGGAGAAGACGTGAGAGAAAATCACAAGAACCTGTAGCTGTCCAAGAATAAAGAAGTAAAAATAGCGTAAATGATTTCATGTGAAAAAAAAAAATTGGGGGACCGGGCGCCATAGCTCACGCCTGTAATCCCAGCACTTTGGGAGCTGGAGGCAGGTGGATCACTCCCTGGAAGTAAGGAGTTCCAGACCAGCCTGGCCAACGTGGTGAAAGCCCGTCTCTACTAAAAATACAAAAATTAGGCGGCGTGGTGGCGCACGCGAGTAGTCCCAGCTACTCGGGAGGCTGAGGCAGGAGAATCGCTTGAACCTGGAAGGCAGATGTAGCAGTGACCCGAAATCTCGGCACTGCCCTCCAGCCTGGGTGACAAAGCAAAACTCTGTCAAAAGAGAGAAGTAAAGAAAGGAAGAAAGACAGAAAGACAGATAGAAGGAGAGAGGCGGGGGCTGGGTGGGGGGAGGGAAGCAAAAGGAGGGGCAGTAGGTGTGGGGCGCCTTGGGGTTCTGCAGCAGTTAGTACTCTGTGTGCCCGCAGCAACCTCGGTTCTTCCTTTTCTTTTCTTTTCTTTTTGAACATAAACTCAAGATTTTATTGTCTTCGTAAAAGATGACACTTAGAACTGAATCACTCGGCCCTTTCTCTTCTTATCTCCTCCCAGCTCAAAATGCTTGCATCTGTCAGTGGCCAGCGTTCTCCTAGATCTGTAGCTGGGCTCAAGGCACTCAGGCTTAGCACAGTCTTCTTTGTAGTTTTGGCTTTTTTCCGGAAAATTGGCTTAGTTTGCCCACCATAGCCACTCTGCTTCCTGTCATGACGCCGCTCTCCCTGGGCACGCAGAGAGTCCTTCCCTTCTTGTACTGTGTCACTTTGTGGGGTTTGTGCTTGCCACACGTCTTGCAGAAAGTCCGGCGGGTTTTAGGAACATTCACCATGTTGGTGTGAGCGCTACCAGCACGGAAAGCAGCAACTGCGGTTCTAATCCTAATCCTGGTACAGTCTGGCTATATCTTGGACCCACTGGGGCGAACCCACGTGTCTTTTGGTTTGCTTTTAGTTTTTCCACCAGCTGCGGCCTTTATCTGCAGCCAGAAAGCCAGAAAGCAACAGTTCACAAACAAGGGGCCCAGTCAAAGAGAAACCTTTGACATTCCCTATGTCTCACTGTTTAGCAGAAACGATGAAGCGACTCTCAACCTCGCTGGTCAGCAGCTTCCACGAATGAATAATGTAGTCATTGCAGTCTTTCTGGTTGTGATATTTCAAATATTTAGTGGGGCTTTTAATGAGAGACAGACACTCTCAAGTGTGGAAGAAAAAAATGAGGGAGTGTGAAGATGAGGAGACTTTAGGATAGAAAAAGAAGAGAGAGAGAGAAGGAAGCCATAAACGTTTTCGGGTGAGCTGAGGCGATGTCAGTCTTGAACCCGATTATGTCAGCGCAGACCTCTTCTGGCACAAACACCATTTCCCGCATTGAGGAAATCACCAGGATCAGCAAGTCTAGAGTGCGAAGAGGAGGTTTCACTCTGGGAGAACCCCCTTCGTGACCACAGTCTCTCCCCTGCCAGGTAAGTATGAACGAGCGCATAACCTGCAGGGACAGCACAGCCTCCTCTCCCCTGGCGGTGTGCCCACCCCTCGACATTCTTCCACCAAAGATGAAGCTTCCCCAAAGATTCCACCCACAGTCACCCACGTGACAACCCAGGCCTCCTTTCAGCAGCGGCTCCGCCCTGCAGCCACCACCCTCTCACCCCAGCTGCTCTGCCCGCCGCCTCGGTCGAGTCTGTGCACTTCACCCACCAGGCTCCCGCTCTCCCCTGATGTTACTTACAGTGGACGTGGCGTTATGAATGGAAAAGGGGGAAGCCTGCGCAAGTGCTTGGTAGAGTGCAGACATTGTGGGATTTGACTGTGGTACCATTGTTTTGACGTCCCGGAGCTGATTTTTACACCTGCCTTCTGCTTAGGACACCGGCAACGGTTTCCATGTGTGCCTACTCCACCTGCTGCCTTCGTTTGGCCAGTGAACATCGTCTTCCTCCACCGCTCAATCTACAAACGGAAGGGCCCTGGAGGACGTCATCCGCGCTCACTCCCCCTCCCATCCTCCCGGGCATCGCCTCCAGTCACCTCTTCTGAAGGCCTAACAAGCACGATAGCTGCAAACGGAGGTGGGGGAGGCTCAGCTGACCCACCGGTGTACACACAAACGCCACGACTTGGCTTGGCCTCTCTCTTACTTCACAGCTCAGCCCTATCGACGCCTCCTGGGCAGCAGCGGCAAAAATGGTTGGCTTCTTGGGTGCAGATCCGCAGGGGCTGGCATCTCTGCACACCTGGGTACACCTGAGTGAGACGCTCAGTCGCTCTCTAAAGCTGCTTCAGCGGATAACTGACAAGGAAATAAGCCAGAGCGGTTTTTTGAGAGGCAGTCCACCAGGACTTGCCCTCCTTTACCAGGGTTTGCACCTCACAGCAGAGACTGTTCTGCATCTGGCCCCTGAAGCAGGCTGGCTGACAGCAGAGGAGGAAGATTCCCGTGGGGAGAAAGGCTGGTGCCAAAAGTTTCCCCTGACCGGGAATCGAACCCGGGCCGCGGCGGTGAAAGCGCCGAATCCTAGCCACTAGACCACCAGGGAGACACAAGACAGTGCTGTCTCTCCTGTCTTCGGTCTGAAGTGACAGTTTCCCCTGTGCTCTGGGAGGACTTCGGCCTTGTGGGGGTCACTGATGGCTCCTGGAGTCATCTCACAAGGCTGTTCCTCCCTCTTTCCTCCAAAATAAGAGCCCACAGGCAATGCAATGAGTGGTCAGTGAGGCCCACCAAGGCCACGAGTCCCGAGTTCCTGAGCGACGTGCAGCTTTCCAGCTGCACCTGACCACTGACCTAGATGCGCCTTTTCGAGGCAGCAGCACGTGGAAAGGTGGTCGCGGGTCGCCGGGGCCTGAGCCACGCACCAGGTTGCCCGGAGGAGGCGAGAGCAGGGAGGTGCCCGGGGTGAGAACAGGACACCCTCAGCACCATAAAGGACTCAGACCCCGGCATCCCCGACATCATAAAGGACTCAGACGGTTGCGGAAACCGAGGCCGGCTGGATGGAAAACTCTTTCCAGGAAGAATCGGGGCCCTGAACTGGTCCCTCACCTTCCCCCTGCAGCCTGCGACAACTGCCATTTTCCCATCTTAGGCAACTGCAAAGCCACCCTTCCATACGCTTCGGACAAAACCCGAGAGTTTCCTCTGACGCTGGAGTTGTTTCCTCAGATCCAAGATCCAATTTGTCGCCAATTCGCGATTTCCCGTCGGCCAAGTGTGTGGACATCGATCTACACCTGAGTTTCTCCACCTGCGCAGAATAGCTACTTCGGGGTGGGGGAGGGGGTCATCGGGTGGATCTAGGGTGTTTAGCAGCATCCCTCGCCTCCGTTGACGAGATAGATTCCAGGGGGTTGACATTCTCCCTCCCTGCTTCCCCCAGTCACGGCCTAGTGTCCCTGCGGGAATGGGGGAGGGGTGTGAGAGCGAAGTTGCCCCCCTGTTGAGAACCATTGGTTCGCGTAGTCCTGCTCTCTGAGCTTGTGCAGAGGACTCTCCAAGATGAAGGCTCGGGGGTTCATCCAGCTCCAGACCCCCTCCCTCCCCCGCACAGTCGGACCTTAGGATTTGAGGCTTTTAACATCTGGACATCATGAGATTCTGTCTTTAGGTCTTTTCTTCCTTCTTCCTCCAAATCGGCCTCTTGCAAGCCTGTTGACCAGGGCCAGCCGGGAAGATAGCTGGGTTCACTCGCCTCTCCTGGAGCTTCAGGTCTCTTCCGTTGAGCCTGCAGAGAAGCCTAGGGGAAACAGCTGACCACTTCGGTCCTGTCCGAATGGGATCCCTTTCTGAAGGGAAAGAAAGGCCGCGACTCCTGTCATATTGGTTAGGCAGAAGGCAGATCAAAGGGAAGAGAAAAAAATCCTATGAGGTTTCAGGATCGAAAGTTACCATTTAGTTGACCTAACCTCCTCTGGAGGGCCTCCCGGTGTTCCCATGGCTGGCGGAGGTGAGTCGAGTCCCCCGTTTCCAGTTTGCCAAGGCAGACAAAGCCGATGACATTGGGCCTGTCCGCTGCCTGCCTTCCTATGCACAAAATGCCAGCTCTTCCTGTTTCCAGCTGGCAACATCTCACCTGATGACCAGCTTAGCAAATTAGAGACTCTCCGTGGGATTCCATCTCTGTCTCAGTTCGGGCTTCTATAACAATGTACCATAAACTGGGTGGCTAACTCACAACAGAAATTGTTCTGGAGATTGGAAGTCTGAGATCAAGGTGCCAGCATGGTAGGATTATGGTGAGGGACTACTTTTCTGGTTATAGACTGCCACTTTCTCATTGTATCATCAGGGCAGAAAGAGGGTGAGAGAACTCTCTGGGGTCCCTTTCATAAGAGTATTGGTCCCATCCAGACTAATGGGACTAAATCCAGACTCTGCTGAGTGTTGCGGACTTTCTGCACATTCATCCTTCCTGCAGACACCTGGAGATCCACTGTCCCCAGAGGGTACAACAGACAATCTTTGGTCACAAGTCAGCAACCAGCATATGTGAGTGAGACCATGAGTCTCACCGTGAAATGAGAGTGTATTCATCCGTTTTCATGCTGCTGACAAAGCTATACCTGAGACTGGGAAGAAAAAGAGGTTTAATTGGACTTACAGTTCCACATGGCTGGAGAGGCCTCAGAATCATGGCGGGAGACAAAAGGCACTTCTTCCATGGCAGCAGCAAGAGAAAATGAGGAAGAAGCAGAAGTGGAAACACCTGGTAAACCCATCAGATAGTGAAACTTTCTCACTATCAGGAGAATAGCACGGGAAAGACCAGCCCCCATGACTCAATTACCTCCTCCCGGGTCCCTCCCACAACACATGGGAATTCTGGGAGATACAACTGAAGTTGACATTTGGGTGAGGACCCAGCCAAACCATATCAGAAAGGGAGGAAGTGGCAGCATACCCCCATGTGTGTGAGGGTTTCATGAGTTATCACCTATTTCAAAATGTATTGCACTGTGTGAAAAAGAGCAAAACAAGGACTTGCCCTGTCTGACTTTAAGGCTTACTATAAGCTGTTATAGGCAAGGCATCGGGAGTGACAAATAGATAAATAGACGGAGTTAAGGGGCCTGAAACGGATCCACAGCTATAAGGGTCAATAAATGGGTTTTCAATAAAAGCAGTTCAATCGAAGAAAATAAATCATTTCAATTGATGGACTTTCCTGTGAAGGTGGAGGAGACCAACAGTGTTATTCTCCTTCATACTACACACAAAAGTAATTTCATAGAGCAAAACTGAAATGTTAGCAGTATAAAGCCTTTCGAGGATACTTTGAGACTGTTGGAAGGCAAAGATTAGCCTACCAACAAGTAGGACACAGAAAAAATGCATATGAAAGAAAGACATGATAAATTAGACTTCATCAACATTTAGCCATATCGTCTCATCAAAAGAGACCACTAAGAAAGTGGAAAGGCCAGCAAGCCACAGACAGAGAGAAAATAGTCACAAAATGTATCTGACCTCCATGCCTTGTAATTATAATTATAATCTGACCTCCACACCTTGTAATCATAATTATA